>NMXN01000010.1:733270-780296 GCA_002851775.1 Verticillium isaacii | reverse complement strand
CCCGCCCCGTCCCCTGCCGCCGCCCCTCGGCGCGCCGCGGCCACCACCGAAGCCGCCGCCGCCGCCGCGACCGCCGAAGCCGCCGCCGCCGCGTCCGCCAAAGCCGCTGCCGCCACGACCGCCGCCGAAGCTGCCGCGTCCTCCCCTCGGCGCACCGCCGCGGCCACCGCCGCCACGGGCTCCGAAGCCGCCACGGCCGCCGCCGCGCACGGGACCGCCGCGGCCGGCGCGCTTGGGCTTCTGGCCCGGGGGCGCCTTGGGTTTCGGGAGGAAGCGCTCCATGGGGAGGAGCTTCTCGGAGGCGATGTAGAACTTGTCGCCCTCCTTAAAGGAGGTCGCCTGGATGCCCTCGGAGGGCTTGATGGTGAAGTAGACTTGGTTGATGGGGCCGAGGACTTCGTCGATCTTGCCGATGGAGGTCTGGCGGGGCTGTGTCAGTCGAGAGGGGACGGGCAAGACGGGGAGGGGAGTTGGCGTGGGAGAGCCGTGCTGACCTTGTTCTCGAGGAACATCTGGGCGTTGAACTGGGGCACCTTGGGGTTGATGCTCTCGCAGACCATCTCACCCTCGCAGGCGTGCAGGAACTTGCCCATTTCTGGCCAATGCTGTCAGTGACGGGCTTGAGCGTCTCAGGGGGGGGGAATGCTTCGTACCCAGGACTTGCGCCGGGGGGCCCATGTCGCGTTGCTGGAATCCTCCACGGCCTGAAGTTCTCAGTTAGTCGGGCCTCTTCCGATGTCTCGATAGTTCGCTGAGAGCATGCGATTGGGGGGGCCATTCAAGCCGTACCTCCGCCTCGACCGCCAAATCCGCCGCGCGGCGCACCGCGTCCGCCTCTGAACGACATTGTTGCGTGGTGTATGTCGGGTTTTGCGGAAGCTGCGAGCTCTGATCGTGTCGTTGCTTGCTTGCTCGGAGCTAGCTATCGAGACTCGACAGAAAATTTCCAAAGACCAAAGTTCGATTGTGGTGCATGCCGCAGGCTCTGATTGGGCGAGAGGCCGGCTGGGGAAAAGCTATTCGCCGAGCCTCTCCCAATGCAAATGCAATGCGAGGCGGGGCCCTTGACATGAAGACGGAAGTGGATCCCCCGCCTGCATCGTCTGCCAGCCGGCAGAACTTGGGCGGCTTGCCTGAGCCTTGAGGTCGCCGACCCCACTGCAAGGGACACCACCGCGGCACTGTTTCGTGCACTGTATTTGGGTCATACACCACACGACCCCTCCTCAGTGCAGCTTTGGCGGGGTGACTCGAATCGTCCCTCGTGTGGTGTGGTGTTCCGCCCAAAATATTTCGGTACTCTCCCACCTTCCCTCTCCCCCCCCTCCAACCAACACAACATCCTCCTACCCACCACACATCACGAACCCGACCCAATCGCCCACCGCCATGGAGGAAGCGAAGAAGGCCGTCGAGTCCATCACCGAGGGCGTCAAGAAGGTCGCCGTCGGTGCCGCCCCGAACAACAACAAGGAGAACAAGCCCAAGAAGGAGAAGAAGGCCAAGGGCGGTGACGATGCCGCCAGCGCCGGCCCTCTCGAGCTCAAGCCCGCCCCCGACTTCCTGCAGTCCCGCCTCGAGCTGTTCGACCGCCTGAAGAAGCGACAAGATGAGGAGATCGCCGCCAAGGAGCGCAAGCCCATCGAGATCACCATGCCCGACGGCACCGTCAAGGCCGGCACCAGCTGGGAGACCACCCCCGGCGAGATCGCCAAGGGCATCTCCAACAGTCTGTACAAGCGCACCGTCGTCGCCAGGCTGAACAAGGACCCCAACCAGCTGTGGGACCTCGACAGGCCTCTCGAGGAGAGCTGCAAGCTGGAGCTTGTGAACTTCGACGACGAGCAGGGCAAGCAGGTCTTCTGGCACAGCTCGGCGCATATTCTGGGCGAGGCCTGCGAGAGGAGGTTTGGCTGCTCCCTCTGCATCGGCCCCCCCGTCGACAACGGTTTCTACTATGAGATGGCGCTCCCCGGAGGCGCGTCCGTCCAGGCCAGCGACTGGAAGCCCCTCGAGTCCATCGTCGGCTCCATCGTCAAGGAGAAGCAGAAGTTTGAGAGGCTGGAGATGACCAAGGACGAGCTGCTCGAGATGTTCAGCTACAACAAGTACAAGCAGCACATCATCAAGGACAAGATCGCCGACGGCACCAGAACCACCGTCTACCGGAACGGCCCCCTGATCGATCTGTGCCGTGGTCCCCACGTCCCCAGCACGGATCGCATCGAGGCCTTCAGCATCATGAAGAACAGCGCCTCCTACTTCCTCGGCTCTCAGGAGAACGACTCTCTCCAGCGCGTCTACGGTGTCAGCTTCCCTAGCAAGAAGGAGCTCGCGGCCCACAAGAAGTGGCTCGAGGAGGCCGCGGCAAGAGATCACCGCAAGCTTGGAGAGCAGCAGCAGCTCTTCTTCTTCCACGAGCTCTCGCCCGGCAGCGCCATGTGGCTCCCCCACGGCGCCCGCATTTACAACACCCTCATGGCCTATATCAAGGAGCAGTATTTCAAGCGCGACTACCACGAGGTCATCACGCCGAATATGTACAACTCTGATCTGGTAAGCAGCCCCTGAATCTCAGTGACAGCCTTTTTCATACACGCACTGACGCGCGTCTCGTTCTAGTGGAAAGTCAGTGGCCATTGGGCGCATTACAAGGATGACATGTTCGTGATGGACGTCGACAAGGAGCAGTTCGCGCTCAAGCCCATGAACTGCCCGGGCCACTGCTTGATGTTCGGTCACGCGCCCAAGGCGTACCACCAGCTCCCATGGAGGGTTGCCGACTTTGGCGTCCTGCACCGGAACGAGGCGAGTGGCGCTCTCTCTGGCCTGACGCGAGTCCGCCGATTCCAGCAGGACGATGCCCACATTTTCTGCAGAGAAGACCAGATTGGTGAGTTTTCTCTCAGACGATGCAACTTGTTCCTGCGACTGACATGCTGGACACAGGCCAGGAGATCACCAACCTGTTTGACTTCCTGAGGTCCATGTACTCTCTCCTTGGCTTCACCTACAAGCTTCGTCTGTCCACGCGCCCCGACAAGTATATGGGTGAGCGCGCCGTTTGGGACAGGGCAGAGGACATGCTGAAGGTGGCCCTGGACGATTTTGCCGCCACCGAGGGCGGTGTCGCGTGGGAGCTGAACGAAGGTGATGGTGCCTTCTACGGACCCAAGATCGATATCAAGATATTGGATTGCCTGAACCGCGAGTGGCAGGTATGTCATGACTTCCGCGTGGTTCTTTCTGTGGAAGGAAGAGATCCCCAGGCTGACCAGACCGCAGTGCGCCACCATCCAGCTGGATTTCCAGCTGCCTATTGTAAGTTTCACCATGTAGAGTCCCACCCAGTGTAACAGCCATGCTGACTTGGCCCAGAACTTTGGCCTCGAGTACGTCACGGCAGAGTCCGCCGCCAAGACGAAGGAAGAGTCCGCCCCCAAGGCTCCTGAGATCAAGACCAAGGAGCCCGAGGCTGTCATCGAGTCTGCCGCCGCGGCCGCCGACGGCAAGGAGCCCGCGAAGAAGCAACTGCGCATGTCCAAGCCCCTGACGCCTGGAAGCGCCCGCCCCGTCATCATTCACCGCGCCATGGCTGGTAGCATTGAGCGCTTCACTGGTACGCGATGACACCGCTTGAGACCGACTCAGACCCGGGCGCTGACGTGACGATAGGTATCCTGATTGAGCACTTCGGTGGCAAGTGGCCCATGTGGCTCAGCCCCCGCCAGATCCAGATCATCCCCGTCGGCCGTGGCTTCTTCGAGTACGCTGAGGAGGTCCAGAAGATCTTCAAGGACGCCGGCTTCTGGGTCGACGTCGACCTGTCCGGCGAGACCCTGCAGAAGAAGGTCCGCCGCGCGCAGCTGGCCCAGTACAACTTTGTCTTCAGTACGTTGCCCCCCTCTTTTCCCATCTCGCCACGGAATGGCAGACTAACTCGCTCGCACAGTCGTCGGCGACGAGGAGATGAAGGGCCGCCAGGTCAACGTACGCTACCGCGACGACACCTCGAGCCAGGACCGCGGCAAGCCCGTGGCCGTCGACGAGGCCATCACGAAGCTCAAGGAGCTGCGGGACTCGCGCGCCGTCTACAACCCCTGGCCCTCGGCGAAGCCCGCCGCCGCCTCCGAGGCGCAGAAGGCTTAGACTTGATCGGTCTGGTAACTTGTAAGTAGATCTGAAGAGTGATGTGTGTGTGGGGCACGTACGAACAGGGCGGTGCGGGGTGCAGTGCTCTACCCCATCGGGCATATCTAGGGGCCAAGGCGGGTAGATGAAAAGCAATGAAGATAACGAATAGAAATGTTGAAGAGTTGACTTGCTAGCCCCATGACCTATCTCGTCTTGTCCCGAAGAAAAACGAAGAGTACCGAACATGCTGGGTGCAGGGATATCAACATGACTCAGATGAGGGACATCCACGACCGCAAACAATGGCACTAGATGTAGTTTGGTATCACTCCCTGCGTTCTTTCTCACGATGCTGCTAATTCGAGGGTATCATGCATTTTATTATCTACCGTGCAGTCATCCGTCCAGCTGAGGCACAGCCACACGTTCAGCCCCGCCGGCGTCTCCGAGAAGCATACCTACCGGGAGAGCCACGGCATTTGGCCATGGTGCGAGTATTGTTGCCGGCCGTTTGGTGCGTCGTGTTTCTGCACGCACTGCTTCATCTCCTTCCACTTTGTGTCGTGTGCCTGTTTTCACCCGCCTCGCCTTCTCCAACCCATGTTGCTTGAGACTCATTGCTTGTGCCCATTTCCATCGCGCCACGCCAAAAAGAGGGGAAAATGAGAAAGGAATACACGAGCGAAGGTGCCCGAAAAAGACATGTCGTCAGCACGGATCAAGTGCATGTGGACCGACCAGCTGAGGGAGTTGAATCCCGGTCGACGCTCAAGGCTTCGGTATGCGGATGCGGCGGCTGGTCATGAGGCAGCCGTGGATGACGAAGATGAGGACCACAGGGTGGAACTCGAGGAAGGTGCCGGCGAGGATGGTGCCCAGGGGCAGCTTGTCCAGAACGGCGCCGGTGTAGATCCAGTAGGCCATGACGCTGTCGGTCGCCAGCGAGGTGGGAATGGGGGTGCCCTCAAAGTACTGGCTCTTGCCGGTGGCGTCCTTGGGCAGGACCGACACGGTGACGTTGAAGCGGGCGAGGCGGGTCAGGCCGCAGAGGACGAAGAAGGTGAGGAAGACGCGGTCGAGGGGTGTGCGGATGCCGAGAGCGAAGGCGGCCGAGGCGGGGGCAACACCAAACGAGATGAGATCGGCGAGGGAGTCGAGCTCCTGGCCCATGAGGGACGACTTCTTGCGCCAGCGGGCGACCTTGCCGTCCATGAAGTCGAAGAAGAGGCCGAACGGGAGGAAGAAGAGGGCGAGGTACATTGTCGAGAGGTCGGTGGGGTCACCTAGACAGTAGCTGAGGGAGGTGAAGATGGAGAGGGTGCCGCAGGCTCCTGTGCGCGAGGATACGTTAGCAGGGCTCTCCAGTGGTCATGTTCAGCTTTGGCGGGGAGAGGCTCCAGCACGAGCGTACCATTGCACAGAGTGATCAGATCGGCCAGGTGCATCGCCCGAATGAGAGAGAAGTGGCCCGTTTCGGAGGAGAGAAGAAGCTTCTGCTTGTCCTGCGCTGCATCGACTGTTAGCACTCGTGGTCTGGGAGATCATAGGAGACCACTGTTAGGTGCATACCGGGGGTGCTGGGGTCACCGCCATCCTTGAGGCTGCCGTTGGTGACGGCGCTGCTTGTTCGTTTGGACATTGTGAGTAGTGTGCGTGGTTGAGGGCTCAGAAACGTCGGCGGAATGCTGCGTGGTGAGAGCTATTTGTTGTTGGTGTTGGGAGCTTCTCCTTGTGTTGACGGAAGGAAAGCCAAGTTTTTGTGGTCGCGAATGGACTAGGTCCAGGATGCAGGATACGAAATGTAGACGAAGTGGCAGGTCGTCACAGCCGCTTCGCTTCGGCAGGCACTATGCCGTCATCGGTCCGGCCGATTCAGGCCCAAAGCTTACTAGCGTCATTCTGCTTCGCCCATCACCAGCCCGCGCCTCAGCTAACACATGACGCTCTGCTGCTCACGAGGCGGCGCGTCACAACACATCTGGTCAGGAGCTTCGTACAGGGGTATAGTCTATGTTCGTGCATCTTCTCTACGATGTGCTGATATCGTAGGTTTGACAGTATCCACAGTAGTGGACGGGGCATCTGGCCAGTCGTCCATCCCCGCGTCTGCCAGGAGACCCCTCCATTAAAAAAAAAAAACAAAAAAAACAAGAGACACGAGCTGAAGCTTTCATGTCCAGGTGCCTGCTCCCCTAACGCCACATGTGCTTTTCTATGCCGTGATGCTTGTTGCTTGCTTGCTGTCGCCACGGAAATCCGGGCTCATACCATGTCCTCCTACCAACCCAAACCATGACATACTAGCGTGCGGTCCAGCCTGTGTCGCGCATGACATTAAAAACGGTATTAAGTGCGTACGACAATGGGTCGTGCGTATCCCAGCTGTGTGGTACCCAGGTCGAGAGTGGCTATCGCGGCGGGAGATGCCACGCTCCCCTGTATCGTGAGTGGTAGGGTTCGCCTCTTGATGGCTCGCCCTGTTGGCTGCATTTATGTTGCAGGTCGCTCACCGAACGATGAGTAGTCCAAGAGAGTCGAGCTGGGAGCTGCTTGACCCAGAGACGCCGCAGACGGTGTAACCGGTGGGGCAGAGTAGGTTGGTCCTGTGGTGTCACGTCAGATGAGCTTCGGAAGCGGACCAGAGGTGGTAGGCCGGCTTACATGTTACCTCCCTGGACGTTGCCGTATGTGAGGGACATTTCACCCAGGCTGGTGATGATGGCGAGGCCATGGATAAAGTCACCAGCCCTGACGTGGAATCCGGTGATGTATTCACCGCGACGAAGATCTGCTGAAGCGTTAGCCCTTTCACAGAACACGCCTGGAGGGGGAATTCCGAATACTACTCACCTAGGCTGAAAGCATCGCCGCCCTCTTTGCCTGCTCTCGTACCCAGCAGCTGCGTTGAGGTATCTTCGTAGACAAATTCCATGCCGTGGATTGCGATGGGATCATGGTATACGACGACGCGGATAAGTACCCTGCCTTCGCGCTGGAAAACCACCTCCTGCGCCTCGCCGTCCTCTTTCGTCGGCGACCCAACACGCATGCTTCGATAAGCGATCTTGCTCAGCGGGCCTGGCGCCAGCGGGCCGGTCAGCTTGAAGGACGACTCCTTCGAGCAAAGTCGTTTCAAGTCGCCAATGGCCAAGCTTCCTCCGCCACCAGAGAGAACTCTCACGCGAACGTGGCCTTTCCGCATGGTCTCCGGCAGCCGCTCCCTGATTTGCGACTCGCTGACGACCTGCTGCTTCGGGAGACCTTCTCTGGTGCCGAAGTCGATCCAGTTGCGGCAAACGTCTTCCCCCTCGCCCATGATCTCGACCGCTACAACACCCGTCTTGGCCGATAACACGACCTGGCTTCCTTCAATGGGGAAAGCGTTCACGCTGTCGTCCACGTGGCAAGGCCGGTCGTTGGGTAGCCTGAAACAGGGATGCCAACGGAATCGTAGGCAGTCCAAAAAGTGCCACGCACATTCGTCTTTGCTCAAGACAAGTCCGCCTTTGGACTTCGTTCGGGTGGAGAATGACTCCCGAGCGATGAAGCTGCGTCCAAAGGTCGGGTAGTCATTACCCATGATGCCCGTTTCCCGCTGCGAACATCCAAACATGCGACCGATCTCTCTCAGATGTCCTCCAAGGCCAAAGCTGGCAGCTTCCCAAGAGCTGCCAGCTTCGTTCGAGACGAGGTCGGTGTCGAGCCGCGTGCAGTCGAGGAAAGAGTCGCCAACTTCGTCAAGGCTGCTTGGGTAGCTTTGCAGAAATTGCGAGCCAAACACGGCCAGGTTCAGATCGCCGACGGAGCCGCCCTGGGCCGCATGGCCGGCCACCACGCCAGCCGCCTTGTCCCAATGCGCGTCCAGCAACAACACCGAGACGTACTGCTTTTGGCCCGGCTGGGGCTTGAAATAGCTGTTGACGGCATCGGCAGCAACATGGAACAGTTCGTTTTCGCTAGCGTCCTTGCCCGGCTGCTGTGACATCTGCATTTCGCGCAGTTCTGCGACGGTCTTATCCGCCCGGATGATGTGTACCCTAGCTTCGCGTCGCATCTTGCCTTGCATGCGGTCCTGCTGGTGAGATGTGCTCCCGGTCCATTCCTCCTCAAAACCAAAGCTGCGGGGGCCCATCTTCTGGCGCACCATTTGCTCACCAGTGAAAGCATGCCATAGGTACGCCGCCATGCGGTACTTCCGGACAGCAGAATCGAGACCGTTCCCTTCCACTGCAGCACGCGCGGGCACCGAGTCAAAGGTCTCGGGGGAGTCTTTCGCCAGCAGGATGGCGAGCTGCAACGGCGCATTGTACGGTGGTGTCATGTTGATGGTGAGGTAAGTTGAGTGAAGCCTGTTGCTGGTCGAGCTGTTCGAGAGCTTGGGGCTTGAGAAGTCGAACCGAAGTCTGTTGGGGCCCGGCTGCAAGTAGACGACGGATTTCCAATGCGAATCGCAAACCTTCCATTCTGTAGCAGGAAACTGGTCGTCTTCGCGGGTCACCGTTACCATGCCGTCGATGGTGTGCTGGGAGGGGTCGCCTATTGTGCCGTGCACAGAGAAGAACTTCTGATAGACCTATGCCATGTTTTAGCACAAAAGCGTGCCTGCGCAGAAGACGACACATGACGCCGGGAGAGGCTCAGGGAGTTCAGGTCAGAAGGGATCGACCTACATGGGCGTTGTTGGGGGCATTGAGAATGCGAGGCGCGTAGTGTGACACGGGCAGATTGGACTTGCCATTGACGACGGGAGAGCCAAGGCCGCTCATACCGGAGACGCTATAACGGTTCGAGGCCGGCAAAGGTTGCAGAGGAGGACGGGTAGCTGTGCTGGCATTCTTGAGCTGCTGGTCAAGGGCAGGGTCGGAGCCATGTGTCGAAGGAGGGGTGACGGAACCAGTTGTTGGAGCAGTGTTCCGACTGGCGTCGCTAGAAGAGTCGGTGTTGTACTGATCACCACCGGACCTATCGGTGGAGCGTTCGGTCCTAATGCTGGCCTTGGACCGGCGGCGCAGGCTCTTGAGGAATCCTGCGGTGGCCATTGTGTGGGGAAGAGAAGGGCAGGTCCACGGTACCGTTGAGCAAGGAGCCGAGTCGCTCGAGGCTTGTATTTGGCTACCTCGCAGGAAAGCAAATGGTCAAGGTCGAGCGACGCCTCGGGAGTGAAAAAAGGCGAAGCCTGGACTGCTGGAGGTCGGCCCAGCAGCGGTGGGGGTGGGAGGGCGGGCGGCGAGTTGGGTAAGGAAGGCCTGTTATGGCGTTGCGGGCACGGGCTTGGAGCACGGGGCTCAGGATGGTGGAAAACGGGGCTGGGTGAGTTTACGAGTTGGGTCCAAACCTGCGCCGCTACCTATTGGAGAAACAAGGAGCAGGTGTTCGTGGTGTGACGATGGGGGTTCGTGACCGTTGGTCGCAGATGCGGCTCTGCAGGTTGTTGTCGAAGCTGAGTGAGTGTCCCGTGGAGGGCTGTGGAGGGGAGAGGTGTCGATGGCAATGAACCGAACTAAAGAAGAGTGCTGGTTGGCGCACAGATGCCAGGGCGTTCTGGTTCTGGTTCTGGTTCGAAATTCAGCAGATCCAGTTGCTGGCGTATCGTATGCAGCAAACCTGGTCGGTCAATGACGTCGATCTGTTGGATTGGAAACGGGACCGGGAGTGCGTGGATCTCTGAAATTGCAAGCCGATAACCAAGATGAGGGCGGACGGGCCAGAGCTCCCTGGTGTGTTTGGAGGTGGTGAGGTGTGGTGTCACCTAGCGTGCTCGGGTAGTTCAACCCAAGTGGAACTGGTGTGTGGCGTAACACCGGCAGCCAGGCGGTACATGGGCTGGATGGATTCTGAACCTGGATGCGCAAGCAGTTGGAAAGGCCGTCGCCAAGGGGCGATGGCGCGAGCAGGATGGCACGGAAGAAGCTCTCCAACGGTGTGGGGTGGGCGGATGGGCGGATGTCCGTACAGTCCACCTGAGAAAGAAAGGATGACGGAGGAGGAATGCTAACGGGAGGGGGGCGGTCAATGGCAGGTCGGAAGGCTTGACATGGAAAAAAGCGAGCAACGAGCAGCAGCTGGCAGAGAAGTGAGGTGAGATGATGCAAAAGGCAAGGCAGGGGAAATTAAGACAGGACCAGGCCGCGCAAGGCAAGGTGAGAAGAGGACGAGGGAGAGTGAGAGGGAGAGGGAGACGGACGCCGGAGGCGGAGAACTGGGCAAGCAAGCCGTGCTAGCTAGCGTCGCCGCCTGTTCTCAAGACGGCGTTGGTGCCGGTGCTGATGCAGATGCTGATGCTGATGCCGATGCTGGTGCTGATGGGTGGGCCAGGGCGTCGCAGGTGAAAGCCGCATGGAATCGAGATCGGGGAATTGGGCATGGGCATGGGCGTGGGCATGGGAATGGTGGACGACGGGTGTACGATGGCGAATTGGCAGCAATCCAGTGCAGTTCAGTCCAATGGACCCCCCTGGTTGAGCGGGAGTGGTGTGGTGTGATGGCCTGTAGATAAAGACCCAATTCAATTCAAGATCAGGCTTCCAGTGGCCCCCTCCATCCAAGACTTCAAGGTCCCAGTTCTGGTCCCAGTTCTGATCCTAGACCCAGACCTGGCCGGGCCCAGTTCCAGGATCGGTGCCAAGCCAACCTTGCAGGTCCTGTTTTGCGCTGCGCGGGATGGACGGCTGGATGGACGGATGGATGGCTGCGCGGGATGAGGTGAGTGAGAGCGGAAGTGGAGATGCAGAGGAGGGGAGGGAGAGAGGGAGAGAGGGCGAAAGGGAGAGAGGGAGAAAGACGCGAGAGGGAGGTAGGTGTGCAAGCGGGCGCACCCAGGCGCAGAGTTGACGCTGCTTGCGGCTGCCGGCCTGACTTGCACCTGCTGTTGTTTGTGCCCGTTCCTCAGTGTGCTGCTTATTATCAGCCTGCTGCTGCCAACTTGGTGCTGGTCCGTGAAACAAGCTACACAGGCGCTTGTGGGACGACAGCGAGACGTGCTGGCTACGACGGGGTCGAAGGGAAGAACCACCACACCCATCTTCCCATACCACGCCGCGCCCTCCCCGGCTCGGCCGGGAGAGTGCCTGGTTCGGTTACATTGCGGCGCAAGACTTGGTTCATCATTAGCATCTGAGCTGCAGCTCGTAATGTTGACGCTAAGCCGCCTGCCTCTGCGTCTTGTCTTGTCCTCCGCTTCGTACTCCACTCCTCCAGTACCTAAGGTACCCTACCTACTAGGCGGCAAGCAGCCAGCAAAGCTGCCAATTGATAAGGCACAGGCAGGAACTGGTGGTGTTGGGCATGATAGGCGCCTGTAGCAGGTTGGCGATCAGTGCTTGGTGACTGGCCAGGGACGCACCCAACACACCGAACACACGCATCGTTCGTGCAGCGGAAACGAAGCAGCCACGACTCAGTCGATACTAGTGATGGCCGATACGAGGCACCCCCAGCAGCAGCTGGCCGAACACCGCCATGACGGCGAAGGGAATTGTCGGCCGGTCCTCGGGCGAAGTTGTCGGTCCATGTTTGCCTGGCGATCCTTGGCGTAATCGCCCTGTCATGGCCGGCACCAGTAGTCAGGTAATCGTTGGTAGCACGACAGGAAGGCGCTTGTCTGTCTGCTTCGCAAGCCGTCAAACCATGCGTGCCACTTTGATCGCCGGCACCCACAGCCAAGGCCGGATTAAGCCAGTTGTGCATGGGGCTGCTGGGGTCGTGGTAGGACCAAGCATCAATCCGGCACCGTCGCATGGCCTCGCATGCCTAGATATGTTGTGAAGCACCAAACTCTTAACCAAGTCAGAGTAGACATAACAGGAAAGAGGCCAGTCCCATGCCGAAATTCAGGTACAGGCCGCTGCTCCAGCCCGCCCGTGTCTCGCGGCACCTGACGTGTGCGTGCTCCTGTCGTATGCACGTAGCAGACATTCGATCACCCGCAAGTTTACTTACCGGGCGCTGATGTCTGCGGCACTAAGGCGCTCCACAGGAAGCGGACTGGCATGTTGGCAAGATGACCAGTACGGCAGTCTTCAAGAACACCACTGCTGGTGGTCGGTAGGTAGGTATCTGTGTGCTCACAAACCCCGGTTCGTTTCGAGCACAGTGCCAGCGGTCGTGCTTTACTCACAGCCTGCCCTGCCAACCAGCACTAAGGTACCAAAGCCAGTTAAAGTGGTTTCTTCCATTCCTGACCTCGACAACCATTTTGCGCTTCAATACCTGGCATCTCCTCCGCCACGGCCACCTGCCCTCTGAACTGTCAACGCCTCTTCGCAGCTCGATCAGTCAACGAAGAAAACGAAGTTGTCACCCTTTCGAAACCACAAAGCCACTTTCGTCCGCCGACACCTGCGACAGCAGTCCGACCGCTCGTCTTCTCCCCCGCTCACAACCGCCCTGTAGCCGCCGACCCCCCCATCGCTTCAGCTTCCCACTGCCAATCCCGTCATCAGCCCTCCATACTGCTCCCTCGCACCCGAGTGCGCTCCACTGAACGGCCAGCCTACCCCTGAGCCTCTTCATCTTTCAACAATCACACGACCCGCCTCGCGCGCACTCTCTGCGGTCGAGCGACAGATCATGTCGTCGCCCTGGAAACAGCAACCTGATGTCGTGGTGGACAGGGTGCTGAAGCGGGCAGAGGTCAGCAAAGTAAGTCAAGGGAGAGAACACGCAGGCCTCCGACTGCGACCAGCCTGACAACCCGTACCACGCACGTCATGCTAACGCTCTCTCCAGATTGCGCGGAAACTGCAAAACCGGCTCGCCTTGGCCCAGTTCAAGACCAAACATGGCTGGGAAGATCTCGCCTTCGAGACCATCGAACCCAAGGTAGAAGAGGAGATGCGCCGGAAGAGGCTGTGCGAGGGTGACGTCCTTTCCGACTCGTCGTCCAGCGCCTCCGATCTACCCTATCCTACGCGGGCACTGATGAGCTCGCCTCTCAAGGCCCCTCTATTCTCAGATGCCATCGATTCCAGCAACGGCAGCACCAGTCGCCGGAAGAGGACCTTCAACGCATCCTTCGACTACGCTCCCTCCAGCCCGAGCAAACGTCTGCGATCTTCCCCCACTCCAAGCAAGTCGTTTCACGGACATCACGGTTGGAAGGGCAACCATCAACTAGCACAGTCCTCGCCCCTCAAGCCAAGGCGGCAGCAGCACTTCACCACATCCGCCGGCCCCAACGTCTCTCTATATCAAAGCACACGAAACTTCGCATTTGACCTGACCTCTCCTAATATCACGACGTCAGACGACGAGGACGATCTCCCCCTACACTCCTTCCGCGCTCACGACATCCACTCATCGCCCCCCTCAACACCACCAATGCGCAACCGAGGGCTTCCTGGACGTTCTATGCGCGAGCGGGGGTCACCAGGGCCCAATGGCAAGAACGGGCAGGAGGGTGCCGACCTGCTGCTGTATCTTGCGGCTTCCCCCTCGCCAGCCATGCCCTCGAGCAAGACGAGGATGGATCCCCCGTCGACGCCGCCCTCCAAGTTCAACCGCGACATGGGACTTCCGTCATCTCACATGACGACTCCCGGCGGTGGCAATCTGTTTCCCAGCACTCCGAGCCAGGGCTTTGACTTTGCCGACTTTGTCAACATCACGCCGAGTCCCGCCCAGAAGCATTGGAAGACGCCCGTCAGCTTGTCTACGGCGAAAACACCACTGAGTGCAGCCAGGCGGCGCCTGACTTTCGACGACCCCCTGCTTTGAGGGCAGGTTCTGGTCAAGACTTGTTGCCTGCCAGCGACTCATTCTCATTATGTACATGATACCTCGACAGTCCACTCTGCACACGCGGAACGGCCCATGGCTCTGGGAGCCTGCGCCGATTTTTTTTTTCTTCTCGTCTGGGGTTGTCTGGTTTGTGTAAGGATACGTTCGACATGAATTTTCTTTGTTCATAGTAAGGTCAGGTGGCCGCCTCCTGGTACGGCCGGGGATGGATGGGTTCCGGGAATGGGGGGGTTGGGGCACGCAAACGAGGACAGCACAACGGATCCAGGGTGTTTTGTTTTCGTCAGAAATGCCGGCCGAGGTCAGCCGTATGCAGGCCCTCGCAGGGCAATGTGGGTTGAAGCGTCCGCTCGGTTTCCCGAACTCGAGAAAGGGCTGGCACGTTCGACCGGGGTGGGAAGTGGTCCAGCGGGGAGCTACGCGCATGTGGGTGGGCCGTGCTGACGCGGTTTCGCGTTTTGTTCGCGACGGACGCGTCTTTTCGCGTCACGTCTTACGTCTTTAATGAGTTTATAGCCAATCAGCATGCAGCATACCAGTGTGCCGCCCAGGTCCACGACCCGTGGTGAGTTACGTGCACAGTGTTAGATGTGCCGGGGGGTACTTAATCCGTTCATCGTTTAGATGGGTGAGAATAAGGCAGACAAATGTTGTCAGGCATGCCTCTCTCCCCGCCCACAATATCGTCAGTGACTGAGCGCAACGGCTCAGGGCGAATGGTCAGCCGCCGGTGGTGATTGGCTCCGTCAAATGAAGCCGGCTTCAGTCACTGGAATGGTTTGGTTTGGCGAAGGTGAATTGGCTCTGATTCCGTTTTCATTGAGGCATGGGTGGGTGCGCCCACCGTACTAAATCACCTGGAATGGTCCCACATATACTCGGTGATGGCCTGACGCACGCCTTCTGGAGATGGCCTCGCGGCGCACACGTCCGGCTCAAAGTCAAACGTCCTGCGCAGGTAGTCCCTCGTGGTCGGTCCAATGGTCGCGATGAAGGTGCTGCGGTCTGACGTCCGTGCCGGCGAGTGGGCCTTGCCCGTGGCCTCGTCCAGCAGTCCCAGACCTCTCAGGAGGCCATCGCAGCCCGTGGGCGAGAAGACAACCACCCAGCGGACGGCTCGCGAAGTCGTCGCCTCGAGGATGCTGGCGAGGTGGTCGGGGAACGCGGGCATGACACCCGTGCCGTAGACGGCCACCTCGGTCACAGGGATGCGCCGGTCGTTTGGTAGCGCAGGGTCGGTGAGGGTGCGGGGGATGATGTCGCGGCGCTGCTCGCCGACGAGGAAGAGGAGCGCGGGTTTAGGATTGCGGGCGCCGTACCGCGCCGCGTAGTGGTCGAGAATGAAAGCGGCGAGGGCATCGCCGTTGCCAGTGTGTGAACCGTGGATCTCGAGGGGCGGCGTCTGGGGCACGGCACCCAGCGCGCGCGTCGTGGCGGGACCGACGCTGTAGACGGGAACAGACTGAAGGTGCGGCCAGGCGTCTTCTCCGGAGCCTTTGCCGGCCTCGACGAGACCGGCGAACGCCTCGACGGCCCGTTGTGAGGTGAAGATGAGGCCTCCGTAGGAAGCTGTCTCATGTGAGCCGATCCCTCGATCCCGCAGCAAGGTCCGCACCACATCCAGGCCAGCTTCGTCCTGCGTGTGCTGCAGAACAGGCACAAAGGTGGGCTCGAAGATGTGGTTGTCGCTGTGGGGGGTCGTGAAGAGATCCTCGTATGAGTCCCCTGGGGAGGATCTCGTCTTGAGCAGCAAAATCGGCACCGCAGCCTCGTTACCCGACAGAGGCGTAGTCATGATCGCGGGGTACTGTCCGTGCCTGTTGTCCTCGACCACGACGAACCAGACACGATGGCAAAGCAATTCGCGTCTTGAGCCCTTTCGCAATCGTAGCAGTGCGGTGCGAGTTATCTGTCAATCGGCGCCACACACAAGCCCCTTCGCCGAATTTGATGCCGTGGCCAAGCAAGGTAGGGAGGCACTGGCAGCGTCCGGGCCCACAGGTCGCCGTTCGCGGCGGATCGGCCCCGTCAGGTTGCATGCTGGAAAGCTTTCAAGGGTGGTCTTATCGATAAGCAAATGCCGTGGAACCCGCGATGATGCGCCCGAGGGCAAAACGGTGCACTCGGCGGCAGCTTTTTCGACGGCTTACAAATTTCGAGTTTGCGCGACAAGGCAACTGGCGTGCCTTGCGATTTCTGTTTCTCTGGATACCGACATCACAACATCCTACAACAACCGGTACAGGTTGCCTCCCGTCGACAGGCAGCAGCAACCTCCAACATGGCTCAGCCGGGGCGAGACGACAACACAGGTGGCGTGACGTTCGCAGACACAAATCCAGCCGCCGCATCCGCTGCGCCGGCCACGGGAACCGGCGAGCCCACGACAAAATACCCAAAGGGCATCGTTCTCGGTCCAGATGGAAAGCCGTACGTACCCTGCCTCTCCTTGGCAACCAACCACCTCGCGACGCAAGCATGTGCGCTGACTAGAGACCCAGCTGCCGAACATGCACCTCCTCCACCTTCTGGGCTGCCATGGGCAAGTCGCCAGCCAATTCCAAGACGACAACGACGGCCGCCGCCTCAGCAGCACCAGCGACAATAAACGGACTCCCGGCCGACTGCCCCCCGGATGTGGAGCGCCTGGGGAACAGCACGTGGACGCTTCTCCATAGCATTGCCGCCACATATCCCGAGAACCCAACCCCGGCTCAGAAGGACGACCTGCGTGGTTTCATGCGGACGTTCAGCAAGCTGTATCCTTGCTGGGTGTGCGCCGAGGACTTCCAGGGCTACATCAAGAAGGACCAGGTGCGGGTGGAGGGGAGGCAAGAGTTTGGCAACTGGCTCTGTGAGGCGCATAACGAAGTCAACCGCAAGCTGGGGAAGAAGGAGTTCGACTGTTCACGCTGGGAGGAGAGGTGGAGGACGGGATGGAAGGACGGGCGATGCGATTGAGCTGCATGCCAGTGGAAGGATGATAAGACGCATGCCATGGCGAGGCGTTGGGATAGATGGCACCGCTCCGGCCTGTATACCACTGTACATGTACATACACATAGCATCACTCATCCTTTGCTGTTTCAGGACGGGGCTCGGATGAATACGACGAGACGAGACGACACGCGATACGATAGTAGAAGGCAAGGCAAGAAGAAATCCATTCCCGCCCACGAAGCCGCCTCGACGAGGCGAGCCTGAGGTGGGCTGTGCTGGGCTGAAACCGGCCATGAGGTGACCTCTCGATAGCGGGCGAGCTACAATCGCATTGTGTCGAGGTGGGAAAAGTCAGAGTTACTAGAACGTGCATTTGGCGGGACCATGTCCGGCACCGGCATTAGCAGCCGGACGGCCCCGCTCCTTTCCATGTCTTCCGTATGCGTATCGTGTGGTGGGCTAACGAGGTACGTCGGTGAGCTTGACGTCGAGCCCGCCCGCATCTGGAGCTCCGGACATGGATGCCGTTGTGTGGCGTGGTGAGGGTCAATTACATCACTACCACGATATAACCCCTCCTTGTTAGCGGAAAGCAAACCCAGCCGCACCCGCTCATCGCACCAGTCCCGGACTTGCCAGGCTTGCATGATGATGACTGGAGACCCAGTCCTACCTGACGTTCGGGCGAATCGGTGCCAGCTTTTTGAGGGCCGCCTGCCAGAGCAAGGTTTGTAGGGCGGGAAGGACCGAATCTATCATGTTTCTCTTAATACGAACAGGCGCGTACGTTACCTCTAGGTGGCCTGATTCAGTGTCAACACCACCACCAGACTCCCACCGCCCTGTCATCTGTTGAAATTGAACGACCTAAGCTGTCCTACTCATCGACCGTCCGTCTGCCTCCAAACACTCATTCGTGTTGATATAAAGTCGATCCTTCGGACGTTCACCCGTCGCTTCATCCTGCCTCACATCCTCCACCCCGCCTGTCCTCGGAACCTACCGGTGCAACGTCAACAACCCAGTGTCCCTACACCTCATCATAACTCAGTCATGTCCGATATCCGCGAAGAGGGGCTCAAGGAGCCCATTGACGTGGCCGAGTACTTGTTCAAGAGACTTCGCGAGATCGGCGTTCGCTCGCTCCACGGCTTGCCTGGCGACTACAACCTCGTCGCCCTCGATTACCTCCCAAAGGCAGACCTGAAATGGGTGGGCAGCGTCAACGAGCTTAACGCAGGTGAGTACATCCGTGAATCTTCCATCGGACACGAACACGATGACTGACAGCCCCGCCAGGTTACGCTGCTGATGGGTATGCCCGCGTCAAGGGCATCTCGGCCATCATGACCACCTTTGGCGTGGGTGAACTCTCTGCCATCAACGCCCTCGCGGGCGCTTACTCAGAGCACATCCCCGTCGTCCACATCGTTGGCTGCCCCTCCACCGTCTCGCAGCGTAGCGGCATGCTGTTGCACCACACCCTTGGCAACGGTGACTTCAATGTCTTCGCCAACATGAGCTCCCAGATTTCATGTGATGTTGCCAAGCTCAACAGCCCTGCCGAGATCGCGACGCAGATCGACCACGCTCTGCGTCAATGCTGGATCCAAAGCAGACCCGTCTACATCATGCTGCCCACCGACATGGTGCAGAAGAAGATTGAGGGCACCCGCCTCAAGACACCCATTGATCTCGAGGAGGTGCCCAACGACCCGGCCAAGGAGGACTACGTCGTCGACGTTGTCTTGAAGTATCTGCATGCTGCCAAGAAGCCCGTCATGCTGGTTGATGCTTGTGCCATTCGGCACAGAGTGCTGGAGGAGACGCATGCGCTACTGGAGAAGTCTGGCATTCCCGTCTTCGTGACGCCCATGGGAAAGAGTGCGATTAACGAAACCCACCCCAACTACGGTGGCGTGTATGCCGGCGAAGCCTCGCGTCCTGATGTAAAGGAGAAGATAGAGTCGTCGGATTTGATTCTGTCCATTGGCACTCTCAAGGTAGGTTTCAAGGGATTTCGCGCCTGCCATGCCGTTCGCTGATCCAGCTCCAGAGCGACTTCAACACTGCCGGCTTCTCGTACCGGACCTCCCAACTCAACACCATCGACTTCCACAGCACTCACACTGTGGTGCGCTACTCGGAGTACCCCGGTGTCAAGATGAGGGGCGTCCTCCGCAAGGTGACGGAGAAGCTCGACCTCGGCAAGCTGTCGGTCATCCCGTCGCCCGAGACTCCAGTCGCCCTGCCCACAAAGGAGCAGGATCCGTCGCAGACGATCACTCAGGCTTGGCTGTGGCCTCGAGTCGGTAGCTTCCTCCGCAAGAACGACATCGTCGTGACCGAGACGGGTACCGCCAACTTTGGCATCTGGGACACGCTCTTCCCGAGCGGAGTCACGGCTCTCAGTCAGGTCCTCTGGGGCAGCATCGGCTGGTCCGTGGGCGCTTGCCAAGGTGCAGCGCTGGCTGCTAAGGATGCCGAGCAAGACAGGAGGACCATACTATTTGTTGGTGACGGTTCGTTCCAGCTAACCGCACAGGAAGTCACCACCATGATTCGACACAAGCTCAGGGTGACCATGTAAGTTCCAAGGCTCTGATGAACACCCTCAAAGGCCATCGCTGACGCAGTACACTAAGCTTCGTCATCTGCAATGACGGGTACACGATTGAGCGCTTCATTCATGGGATGAAGGCCGAGTACAACGATGTTGTCCAATGGAAGTACCAGGACACCGTCACCGTGTTTGGTGGCACCGAGCAGACAGCGAAGAAGTTCCAGGTCCGCACGAAGAACGAGCTGGACAAGCTTCTGAAAGATGACAACTTCAACAACGCCAAGGAGGTGCAATTTGTCGAGATGTACATGGACAAAGAGGACGCTCCTAGAGCACTGGTGATGACGGCAGAGGCCAGCGCCAGGACCAACTCGAAGGAGAACTGATGTCCGTCATGGCGGATGTGTACGGGGATATGCCTCGTGGGACGGTTTCCCGAGTATCCTTCAAGAATGCAAGATGAATAATAATAATGAAAAGTACATCCTTATCCCTGTCGTGTGATCTATATCTTGTCAAGTTATCTTGTTAGTTTTCGTGGTGAGCGAACAGTCCGCATCCGACTTGATCTGGCAAATGCGGGAGTGTGGGTGGTCTGTGTGTAGGAGGTGTGGGGGGCCTTGACACGGTGTCGGTACGTACCTTTCGAGTCGACGACGCTTCAATTGAAGCGTGAGAAAACCTCGTCCTTCAACACTTCCGCCTGAACTGAGCTCTCAATCACCGAGCCCCCAGACAAAAACCTGGTCGAGACTTCAACTTCTTTATAAGATATCTCACAATATACACACTCGAGAATAAAAAATGTCCGACGCACCCAAGAGAAAACAAGGTGGCCAGGGTGGTGACCGGCCGTTCAAAAAGAGCAAGGTCAGTACAACAACTTCACCACTTCACAACCAATGGCCCCAGCGACAGCTACTTTCCCCAATATGAACACGGAACTGAAAATTTCAGGGCGGAAACTCTGGAAACTGGCAGACGACGGCTCACAAAACGAACCTGGCCAAGCTGAGCGAGCGGGATGCGCACCTCGAAGCCGGAGGCTTGGGTATCTGGGTCACCTTTGTCAGGGGTATGGACAGGAAGGCCATTGCCGAATTCGAGAAACTATGCAACGAGGTCGGTCAATCTCGGACTCTCTCATTCCCTGGTGTTGTCCTGACGCTGTGCTCACCTGCGTGCAGCTCGGCGAGACGATGTACGGGATTGCGCCTCCTCAGGACGAGCTGACAGCTCCTGAGGATGGAGAGGAGGACATCGAAGCATCGATCCAAAAGGAAATCGAGGGCTTCAAGTCAAAGGAGCCGAAGCCTAAAGGCGCATTCGCTATTGTCCGCGCAGATATCGAGTGTGTCTTCTTCCTGAAGACGCGGGACCCCGTCGATCCCGTCGAACTGTGCCGCCGCATGTGCACTGACGCCAAAGACTGCACCAACGTGATGGAGAGGAAGACGAGATATATCAACCGCCTGACGCCAGTCAGTGTGACGGGCAAGGTCGCCAGCGGCGTAGACAAGGTGGCCAAGCAAGCACTCGCGCCCTGGTTCGCAGCCGCCGACCAAGAGGACGCAAGCGAGGCTGCACAGCAGACCGCTGGCGAGGGTCAAGTGCCGTACACGGTATGTCAAATCGAAGCGCCGTGCAATTTTCATTTCAGGGATGGGGTGCTAACGGTGGGGATGCGTCAGTACGCGATTCGGCCGTCTATCCGCGCCAACAGTGATATCAAGCGCAACGAGGTCATCGACCAGATTGCGGGTATGATCGGGAAGCAGCACAAGGTCAATCTGGACAGCCCCGACAAGGTCATTCTCATCGATGTCTACAAGGTACGTTTCGGTGACTCCCTCCGCCTCTGGAATCTCGCTGACATTGGGACATCAGAATTTCTGTGGCATGAGTGTGGTTGACGGCAAGGAGTGGGAGGAGCTGAAGAGGTTCAACGTCAATGAGCTTCACAAAGTCATAGCGAAGCCCAAGGATGCGGACAAGGCGACGAAGCCAGAGCCAGAGTCTGTGCCCATCCCCGAAAAGGAGGACGACGAAGACAAGAACGCCAGCTCGTAACGTCTGGGCCAGGCTCTGGAAGGCTGAAAAGGGGACGAAGTAAAGCTCGTAGACCGGATAGTGCTGGTCCTCTTTGCCTAGGACCATTCAACCCCAGCACCGTCGCCAGTTCGGATTACCCGTGCTGGCGACGCTGCCGATTCTGGCTCTAGAACGGTTCCACCGACCAATGCAAGCCCGTCCAGTATGCGAGCAGTCTCGACGCAATCTGGAAGGTGGATGGCACGAAGAAACCAACTGATGTGGCCCCGGGCATGCCTCTGCCTGGTGGCGATGCTGAACACTTAACTCAATCACGATGGCCCAGCATCACGCTTACACGCCTGAGCACTTCGGAGCTGGTTCCGTCAGCGCCTTCGCTGGAAGTCTGCTGGCCTGTGCCGGTAAGGGAAAATGCTCCGGGGCGGTCACAAGCCAACCCAAACGCTGGCATGCACTGTTGGCTGATCAGGCTAAAATAACGCTCGCTCCGGCGGCGGCGCTAAGCCCTATTGCGACAAATTTGACGAGAAGAGGGCCTCTCGGCACGCTTCCTTCCAAACGTTCTAGCGGACTTCCAGACAGCAGATTGCAATTTGGCCAGAGCATATCTCTTCCAGAGATTGCGAAACTGAAGATAGGTTTGCTCTCGGGGCTGTGGGACTCTGGGTACCAGGTGGCCGATGACTTTGTTCCCTTGGGCATCATCTCTTCAGGTCCGAGCCCACGACAGGCCAGGTTCAGGTGTATCCAAGGGAGCGAGCGCATCCTTCGCCATCATGTTTGGCTCACATGGCCAAGTTGTGTCTGCTCCGACTGCTTTCGGATCCGCTATTCTAGTTGAGCAGATACTTGTGCCCAAGAAGCACCGAGGTGTGCCCGATTGACACCTCGTCCCCGGCATCCACCCCACAGGACGAGGGAACTTTCGGGTCTTCTGGAGCTTCCTGATGGCTTTCCGACGTGATCTGTTCACGTCAGGGCCATCGTACTTTGAACTGTCGGGCTCCACCCCCCTCCACGACACCAGTGAGTGCCTCATTCGCAGGGCCAGGCGAGCCAATCAGTACATAAGAGCAGCACCTCCACAGCGGACAGAGGCTTGGCTCGCTTGTCATTGACCAATCACCAAATCCCCGGCTCGCTTCCCCATGCTCCTGGGCCCTTCGGTATCCGCTTTTCGCTCTTCTCGCCCTGAGTTACCCCATCCACTAACTCGGTGTCGCATCCGCCTCTCCTCAGGTACGTACTTCTGAGCCCCCCAAAGCTACCTTGGGGCACCTCAGCTCAACCACATCAGCTCCAAGACCAGCGCCATCACCAACAGGATGGCCACCCTTTCCATGCCAGAGCCATCTGGACCGGACTGCCGACCGAACCAACTGCCCACCTAATCGATTCTAGCCCTGAATGGCCGATCTCTCCCCCGTCCCCCTCCCCCCACCACCAGACACAGACGGACGGACGGTGTCAGCCCCATCCGACTGACGATGCGATGCTTCGGGACCGACGAAGCGACGCCCTCTCTGCTGCTCCATGCACCTGGCAGGAAGAACCTTGGACCTGCGCTGTCATGCTACAGTCGAAATCTGACCTGCATACACAGCATGTTGACGGCCATGCCCACCGCCTATGCCCATGCCCAGGGCCCACGCACATACGTGCCCATCCGTGTCCGCATTCATCCCAGTCCACATGCGCCTTTGCGGGCCATCTGTGCCGGAGGAACTACAGTGTCGTGTCGGAAACAGTTCGTCAATGTACGCACCTCCAAGGGCGTAAGGATACAGGGCCAACCTGCAACGCCTCGTGCCGTGCGAAAGACGGGGCAGAGCCGCCTTCTGGCTTGCGCCGCATGGTGGCTGACAAGTCTCGACCTTCTTTTTCCCTCTCAAGTCGAGCTGCCCTCTAGTGGCATCCGGCTTCCCTCGTCTCACATGCCCCCTTTCTCTCTAGCGCTGCCCTTGGGCTTGGGGTTTGCAGAGCAACCGTGTTCCTGTACTTGTCTGCAACAAACGCATCAACAACAGGCGGTACCCGCCCGGCCTTCTGGGTCCATGTCCATCTGATCGTCGTCTCAATCGACTGCCCACGGTGTAGGGGCCGACGTTGCTGGCGTCCCAGTAAGCGAACAAGTACCGTACCACTACACATCCGAGACGCCCAGTGGATCGCTAGACTTTGCTTTGTTTGTCTAGTCGACCGGTCCGCTCACCACGAGCGAGCCTCTTCACCTCTCAACCACTGCCAGGTCTTGTTTCGCCTCTTATCACCAGTTCTGTTGTCCACCACCGATCCCTGTGCGCAGTCTTGCCAAAGCCCCGAGACACGCTCCCCAGCTGCCAGCATAGCAGACCCAGGTTTTGAACCATCAGGATCCTGCAACGACGTGCTCCTGGTCACCTACACCCACACCCCCGGCCTATCACCCAGTCCCCTTGTCCTGTCATCAACGCCAATATCCCGCCGCTGTACTTGTTGCTGCTGTTGGCCCCTGCTCCTTTCGGCTTCTATCATCCCGGCTTGACGTGCCTACACCTCCCTCGCCTGCAACATTGATGGATTCGACTGGTCGACTCGCTTGGGGGTCATACTGCGGAAAGTCATCATCTCTCTAGCTTGGCTGCCCGACTGTCACCATCTCCAACCCTTAGTTGCTCCAGACACTGCCAGACAAACTCACCCCTTTTTCTCACCATCATAAAACCCTTTCATACATCAGCGACCCCCCAGGCCCCCAATTCTCGTACAGCCTGCGATAAGTCCATGTCGGCCGAAGGACTGATCCGTATATCGCCCATACACCGTGGCATACATTTGCACGACCAGCCTGCCAGTCCCAACCTCCAGCTGCAGCTCCAGCTAGTCACGTACAACACCAGCCTCGCAAGACGTTTCGCAGATCTGTAATCTGCCGCATAGCACGCGAAAGACCTCCAGTAGGGCAGTGTCTGTACAACCTTGGCCAAGCACCGACGCCCATGTGTGTAACGCTACCCAACAGGTCCATGCAGGCCGTTATAAGCCGTGCCGTCCCCGACGTCACCGTCCAGCACGTCCAGCCAGTGCCCTCTCTACGCTCCCAGAGGCTTTACGATATCGATATATCCAACGGCACGAGCCTCGCCATAGCCCTCCCTGCGCTGCCCATGGTCAGGCTGCTGCGTTCCGAGCAAGGGTCCATCAGCTCCGAAGCCGCCGTTCTGAGGTGGCTCGCCGGACTCCACGTGAAGAAGCCCCTGGTTCAGGAGAGGACCCCCGAACCTGAAGAGACC
This sequence comes from Verticillium isaacii, assembly GCA_002851775.1. Lineage (NCBI taxonomy): Eukaryota > Fungi > Ascomycota > Sordariomycetes > Glomerellales > Plectosphaerellaceae > Verticillium > Verticillium isaacii. The sequence continues at coordinate 755,597 of NMXN01000010.1, read as the reverse complement.
CGCAACCTGTCTCGCAAGGGCAGCCACGAACGAGGATCCAGCAGTCCATCGGAGGATTCGACCGCGCGCCTGACGGCATTCTTGCCCCAGCTCCTCCTCCACGCCACCGCCTCAAACGAACTCAGAATCGAGTACAATGTCACAAGGCCCACCGCCGGGAGGCCAATAGCGGACCACAGCCCGCCTCTGAGCACTTCAGAACGCAGGGCTGTTGATATCCAGACGGGCCACCTCTGCCAAAGACTATCCAAGCTCGAATCGCCCACAGGACGGTTCGGCCCAGCGTTTGCGGTGCTACCGTCTCTTACGCCCCCACAGTCGGGCGCCTCCACCCCTTCGGCACGGGGCGACGCGAATGCTCGCATATTAATATCGAAAGGCGTTGAGTCCTGGTCAACAGCTTTCCACTCGATGCTCGAGGCTGTGCTCCGCGATGGGGAGGACATGGCCGTTATGCTTGGGTACGCCAATATTCGACATCAGTACAGGCGCTTGGGACACTTTCTTGACGGCGTGACAAGTTCACGGCTGGTCGCCGTCGACGCTGGTGACGATCTGAACACGCTCGTGCTGCGCACACCTGAACAACCGAGCACAGTGGTTGGCGACGGAAGAGAGGACAGCGATGACGAGGATGATAAGGCCGGAGAATCGGAATCAGCTGCCAGCGAAGAGGACCGGGAAGACCAAGAGGCCGCACTTCATTCCCTGGATACCATCACCGTGACGGGCATGAAGGACTGGAGCAATTTTGTATTCGGTGACCCCCTATTTGCGACTATCTTTACAAAGGACCCGAGCGACGACTTTCTGGAGGGGTTCAACGACACCCCAGCCGAGCACCATGAACGCAGCAAGAGTGCCACGCAAGCCAGATTCCGCTCCAGTCTCATCGACGACACGGAAAACGCCCATATCAGGCTCCTCTTGTACGACTGCTATCACACCGTCACCCATGTGGTCAGAGAATTCTATCGGCCGCGGAAGGAAAGTAGCCGGCACGAGTTGGCTGCAAGGAAGCGACTGAATGACATTTTGGCGAGACTCGATGCCGTGGAGGATTCCAAGCCCTCGCTGAGAAGGAAACCTAGTGGCGAGATGAGCCCGGCAAAGAGGGCCAAGAGTGAGGGCCCGGATGAGGAATGACTGACGCGGTCGTGCTGGCAGGCACGGGATTTGTCCCCTTACCGAGGCTATTTGATGACCTGCTTAGCAGAGCCCCTTGCATAAATGGTTGACAGGGCCAGCGAGTGGTCATGAACACCCGAGGCCTTACGAGACGGAACGATTTAGAAAAGCGAAGCAGCTAGCCTGCCTCACAATTAGCTATTTACTTTCTGGCATTGCCTTCTTCGCCTTCTCTTCACCGTCGTCTTCGTCTCTTGGTAGCTGCATGCCCATCATGCCCAGCATGTTCCCCGCGGGTCCAGCCATGCCGGCTTGGCCCTTGAAGCTCTCCAGCAGATTTTTGGCTAGGTTGTAGTCGATGTCGATCTCTCCATCGGTGCTCTCGTCCTCGTCACTTTCGGTGGCTTGTGCCGTCGCCTTTTCTTTCCCCTTTCCTTTTAGCGCGGCCAGCTTCTTTGGGGTGGGGTCGAGCTGGAGGGCCCCGTGGTCGTTGAGTTCAGCCTCAAACTGCGCCGCCAGGTCCCTGATGCCCTGGTCATCTTCGTCGACCGCGCCCTTTTCCTCGCAGGCTGCGGCGGTTGGAGGGATAGGCCGTTGAGCTCGGGCACTCGCAGCGGCAGTAGCAGAGACGGGCACGGCTTCCGCTTCCGTCGACGGCAATCCCATCATCTCCCTCATCATCCGCGCAAAAGCCTCCTCGTCGAAGCTGACAGCCTTGTCTTCGTCCTCGCTGTCATCGTCCGAGTCCATGCTGTCGCTGTCGTTATCGTGGTCCATCTCGTCAACCCCAGCACCGTCGATGCCAGCAGAGTCATCATTCAGGAACGACTCAAATCGTGACACGAGCTTGCGCAGGTCTGCCTGCGCCGTAGCATCACCGAATCCTGACTTGGCCCCTTTTTCCTGCCTGCCTTTTCCCTCGAGCTCTCGCTCAAAGTCTTCGTAGTTGATGTCCAGCCAGGACTCGTCATCCTCTCGCGCAGCATCGGGCCAAGCCTTAATCTCGTCGTCCGACGGAAGAGCTGCGACACCGTCTTCTTGCAGGTCCTCCAAGATGATGCCCACCTCGCGGGCAACGCGCGAGTCCGTCTTGTCAAGGCGTTTCACCATTATATCGAAGCCGCACGCTAGCTTAACGCCCATCTCGAGGCGGGAGCGGGCTTTGTCGTCCGGTGCCTTCTGGATGATATCCGCCCATTGTTGCGGTGTATCGAAGCGCTGTGAGCGGAGCTGAGCAAACAGGACGCGTGTGAACTGGACGCCGAGGGTGACGAGGTCGCTAGGGGGGAAATGGAGATCTGCAGATGACGAGAGGAAAGGTTTCAAAGCGATCGGGTCGCGGAGATAGAACGCCTCGACGGCAGGGGCAATCGCCTTGGGCGCTTCGTGAAGAACAAAGGCCAATTTGCGAGGGATTGTGACCTGTGAACGGTGGAGAGAAGTAGCAATTTGCTCGGGATACTTCTCGAGCCGGTAGAAAGCTTCGGCATCGACGAGATCCGACTGCACGAGGCTCTTTGGGGTTGAGCGTATAAAACCCAAGGCGTCGGTAAGCGACAGCGCTTTGTTGCTGCCCTCGCTATCCATGGGTATAACGTGAAGTTTACCCTGATTCAACCAAGCTCGATTGCGATCCATTTCAGGGCTAAGCCACTTCGGAAGCACATTAGCCGCTTCGATGAGAAGAAACTCTCCGTCGCTATCGAAGACGCGCACCCATAAATTCGAATGGGCGAGACTGAGCTGCTTCAGCAGGAAGACAACGAGCCACTCGTCTTCAACAGAGTCGCCATAGTCTGTGACGCCGTGGAGGTGTGCAAGCCCTTCCGAATCTGTTAGCGCTCTGTATACATTCCCTGACTGTAGTCGTGGAGGGGTAATAAGCCGCACCCTGATCAGTCCTCACCTCCAGGCTGAACTCCTCCCTCTGCCAGATGTAGTCATTCGCCAGTTCCTTGGCTAGTTTGAGAGCGGCCTTGCGCAGGTCCTCGAGCTTCGAGAGCTCCTTTCGACGATCTGCCAGGGGTTGATCAACCAGGAATAAAAGATATTCGACGCAATTCTCCGGTAAACGGTTCTCAAAACCGTCAAACGGCTTCTCTTGGCTGGTCGAATCCGTCATTGAAGTCCTCGGCCGGCGGCCCGAACAGACACAGTTTTGGACTTGTGCTTCCGAATCGTCTTTGTTCGTGGCCTCGTTCGGGGAGAGTTGGAGGAGGATGCGCGCTTTGTTCAAATTCCGTCCTTCTCAGGGCCTTTGAGTGCGGGCAAAAGTAATCAGACGGACTCTTGGAACATTCCGCCAAGGTTGATCCTACTTCTGACGACTTAGTGAGCATGCATGAATGTGTCCCAGACACTGAAAGCTGCGGAGCTAGTCTCGTCCACTGCGTGAGCTCTCTGATGGCGGGGTGGTCGACCAACGCGCTAGGCTTATCTGCCGGCCCACACCCGCGCGAGATAGGTACCGGCAGGTCCCGCCAACCCGCTGCTTTCGCGGAGGTACCAATCTAATGGACTTCGAGCTTGGCGCGTCCACCCCACAAAGCAAGCAGCTGTCGCGTTTCCCTGAGCCATCCCATCATCTTTCGCGACTTCACACTGCGTAGCCTTACCTGCAATTGACAACCTTGCACTTCTACGCACCACCGACCTGTCAACCTCAAGAAAACTTTCCACTGCCTACATATCTAAGTCCTCCTGACTTCCTCGGGTACAAAGCTTCGAGAGTATGCTTGCGACTGCCTAAGCGCAACACCGGATATCATGTCGTCCCGGAAGCGATCGCATCGCGCTATAGTAGGCCGCGATGCTGAAGATGTGACTGGTGTGGAGCAGGCCAGCTCGACTTTCAGCCACGATGCCTCAGTTAGTTGACATCACTCTCTCGTCCGCTTGCTTTCGTCAGGCTTGTTTTTGCTGACCTGAACGAAGAGAAAACGAGCCCGCGTTTCGATCGCCCGCCCCGAGAAGCACCCACCGGCTCGGCGCGAAGAGACTCCCGTGTCCGACGATACCGAAGAAAGCGCCGACGAAGACTCCAACGACAACCACCATTCCCCGCCCCGCACACAATACGAGATTATGCGAGATGGTGGCTTCCACCATCTCGAGAACGAAGAGCTTGACGACCAACGTGCGACCCAAGCCATCAACGCTCGCTCACAACGAATCGGCGACAACCGCGCCGCAGAAAACGGCATTATCGAAAACGTCGAGTGCATCAACTTCATGTGCCACGAACGCCTATACGTCGAGCTTGGGCCTCTCATCAACTTCATCGTTGGCGAGAACGGTAGCGGAAAGAGCGCTGTGCTGACGGCTCTTACCCTGTGCTTGGGAGCCAAAGCAAGCTCTACCAATCGCGGCGGGAGCCTCAAGAGCTTCATCAAAGAAGGCCGCGATCAGGCCGTCATCACAGTCTGCATCAAGAACCAGGGCGCCGATGCGTATCAGCCCGATCTGTACGGCGAGACGATCAGAGTGGAGCGACATTTTTCGAGGTCCGGCACGAGCGGCTTTCGCCTGAAGAGCGAGCGTGGCAAAACCATTTCCACCAAGAAGGCCGAAATCGACGAAATCACCGAGTACTGGGGTCTGCAGGTCGACAATCCGCTCAACGTCCTGTCACAAGACAATGCGCGTCAATTCCTCAACTCCGCCACTCCTGCCGTGAAGTACAAGTACTTCTTCAAGGGTGTGCAGCTCGAGCAACTCGACCACAACTACAAACTCATTTCCGAAATGCTCGACAGTCACGAGGAGAAACTCATCAAACTCAAAGACGACGCCGCACAGCTGGAAGTCAAGTATCAAAAGGCCAAGAAAGATAAGCAGCTCGTCGAGGCCAACCTGGGTCTGAGGGCAGAGGGCCAACGCATCCGAACACAGCTCGCGTGGTGTCAAGTGGTGGATGCAGAACGCGATTTGGAGAAACGACGAGGGGAGGTGGATGCTTTCAATGCCAAACTCGTTGAAGACGCGCATAACATAGAAATTGCGACAGGCCAGCTGGAAGCTTGCGATCAGAAGATCACGCAGGTCGAGACAGCTGCGGCGGAGAAAACTCGGGAGAAGGAGGCACAGGAAGAGGCTGTAGAGGCGGCGACATCTGCATATCAAGAAGCGAAAGGGAGGCTGGAGGACCACCGCCGCGAAGAGCGCGAAGCGCACGGCCAGATCAAGAACGCCAACGCCAATGTCGCCAACTGGAAGGAAAAAATTGCTGCCGAGGAGCAGAGACTTGGGGAGGAGTCGGGCAGCGCACGCCAGAAGCTACAGGAACAGCTCGACGAGGCCAACGCCGAAGAGGCCAGGCTTCAGCAACGAATCCTGGAGGGCAGCACGCAATTGCCGAATTTGCTCAAAGACAGCGATGCTGCCGCCGATCAGGTGACTCAAAGTGAGAAACGTCTTGCCGCCAAAGGCCGCGAGGTGCAAGACGCAAATTCACGCATCCAAAGCCTGCAAAATAAGAACCGATCAGCCTATGCGGCTTTTGACCCGAAGATCCCGCAACTACTCAAGGCTATCGAACAGGATGGGGGTTTCGAGCGGCGGCCCGTTGGCCCCATCGGTCTTCATATACAGCTACTTCAACCTATATGGTCGTCAATCCTCGAGACCACGCTGGGGCAGTTCCTCAATAGTTTCCTGGTTACCAGCAAACAGGACCAGAAGCGCCTTGGTGGAATCATGCGTCAAATCGGCATCCGAAATGTGCCCATCACCATCGGCAAGCCTCTCCCGGCGGGTACTAGGCTCCGAGAACCGGATGAGAAGTTTCTGACGGTTCTTCGTGCCCTCAAAATCGACGATGACTGGGTACGTGATCAACTCATCGTCAACTACATGATTGAGAAGATCATCCTCGTCGAGAAGCGAAAGGATGCTGAAGAGATTATGTTGGACAACTCTGGCACCCCTCGGGATGTTTCCGTCAGCCTGAGTCTCCACGACCATAAGCGGAATCAAGGCATTCGCATCATGGTCAAGCCTTCCGGCATCTCCACTAGCACTGTGTCTGAGTGGAAAAAAACGGCCCGCATGAAGTCCGATGTCGAGACTCAGATCAGCTTTCACGAAGAAACTCTGCGGCACCTGAACGACGAATATCAAGACCTCCGGAGAGAAAAAACAGCGCTGGAATCAGCCCGGAGGCAGTGTCACGAGCAGGTGACAAGACAAAAGCAGACCAATGACAAACTCGAGGCCGCTCTAACAAAGATCGCTGCCAAGATCACCAACCTCAACGAGGAGAATGACCAGTACGAAGGCGCCGACGGGCGACTAGCCCAGTATCAAGAAGAGCTTAAGCTAGCCGAACTCGACAAGGAACATCATGGCACTCAGTATGGTGAAATGCACGTCAAGCGAGACAATCTCAATACGGCCGTCGAGGAACACAAGCGAAGGCTCAACAACGAGAAGGAAAAAATCAAAGACTTAGAGGCGCAGCTCAACAAGGTTGATCGGAAGCTACAACAGGCCAGAGATCTTCGCCAAATGGCTGTCGTGGCTAAGAACTCAGCGTACGATACGCAAGCCGAAACGGAGGCTTTAAAGCAGAGAGCGGAGCAAGAGTGCGTTTACCAAGCTCAGGCTGTGACCGAATGCACCGAGGGTGCCTCGGCCCAGTCACCCAACCGCGTCGCGATCGATGAAGGCGAGAACTACGCAAGTTTAGAGAAGAAGTACAATGCGATATGCAAGCAGCTCAAGCAGCGAGCGGAACGAATAGGGGCAACAGATGAGCAGATCAATGATCGGTTGCGGGAGGCCAAGGTCGCGTTTTTGGCGGCTTCAAACGAGTCCGAGTCCCAGCAAAGCTTTCAGCAAGACGCGAAGCGCTCCCTGGCCGATCGTCTCGTCCGGTGGCGCCACTTTCAGCAACACATCTCAGCACACTCTCGAATCAACTTCCGATATCTCCTCAGCGAGCGAGGGTTCAGGGGCAATATTCTGTTTGACCACAAGCAGAGAAAGCTTCAACTGTCCGTTGAGCCCGACGAGACCCGCAAGAACGCGGGAGGTCGCAGCACCAAAACGCTATCGGGAGGCGAAAAGTCCTTCTCGTCCATCTGCATGCTCTTGGCCATCTGGGAGGCCATGGGATCGCCTTTGAGATGCCTGGACGAGTTTGACGTCTTCATGGACAACGTTAACCGGACGATCAGTACCAAGATGCTGGTATGCAACAGATGCAATCCATTTAGAATTTCTTTTACTGACTTTGCCCCAGATTGACGCAGCTCGACGCTCAGTAAGTCGTCAGTACATCATGATCACGCCCAACGCCATCGAGGGACGAGCGTCATTGGGCAAGGATGTCAACATCATCCGGTAAGGGATTCTGTCCCTTCTTACCCTGTCGAGCGACAATTGCTAATACCGTCTCACTCCAGGTTGACTGATCCACGCCAGCGAACACTGCCCTCGATGGCTTGACCGGAACGAGGGGCGTCTTGGAGTGAAATATCTTAAGCGGGAACTTGAGGGCATTGGCGTTATCAGGCAGTCTAATCTAGCAGAGGTGAAAAGCCATGGCATGACGGCGTTAGGGATCGTAGGATTCTTCTTTCTAGGTACCGGCAGCTTTTGCCATACCGAGCTCTAGAGAAGGCCGTGAGGCCTCGTGTATTTTACAGGAGGAGTTACATGATGTACAGCGTATGCTACCATACAGACAGGGCCAGGCGACGGGTGGCGGGAAACTCCAGGGCCATAGGCGTCGCCGAACATCTTGGCCCGGGGACAGGGCATGATAGACGAAGAGATTCACTCAAGTCGAGCGTCATATGCGCATGCCTTTGCTTCTGAGCACGTTGACACCCGCACTGGCCGTGAAACCAACCCACTGGCTCACGGACCCGAGTACAGAGCCTGCGTCTTTGACCTCGCCTAGTCTGCTCTGTAGGAATTCGCGCGTGGCAGCAAAGCCAGGAGATTTGTCGTTGGTCATGAAAAGTTCACTGGAGGCATAAATGGTGGCGAGCGAGCCGCGCTTGGTGTACCAGGTCGGATCCACGGATGTATCTCCGGACAGGTACCACACCTCGTCGGCGAGCAGAGCGAGCTCTTTGAGTGAGGCTGGGACGTATGATGGTTGAGCCATAATGGCAAGAGCCTAGGGTTCAAGAGTTAGTGAATGGCTTCCCAGAGTTCAGGTCCAGCGAGCCAAGAGAGGGCAGCCCTACCTCTTGCCAACGGTGGATCACGCTACTGTTGCCCAGCAGGCGCTCCCAGGTCAAACGCTCGACTCTGTCCGCCACGGCAGTCTTCGCAGTATCGCTTTCGGCGCCGAAAAGAGTCTTATTCCTGCCGGCCAGCTCCTCCCGCCTTGTGACCAGGTGATAACGTATCAAGCCGAAAGCGCCGTCAGGGAGGATGCTGGTGCTGATGTCGGGGTACCCGGCGTCTTTGGCGCCAAGAGCCAGGGCTTGTTGCGTGAAGCCGTGCTCGGGGACGTGTTCGTACGCAGCAGAGAGGAGAGTCTGTTCGGAGGTGTTGAATGCCTGGCTGGGTGACGGGTGATCGAAGGAGTGATAAGAGCGGCAGAGGGCGAAGGCGGGCCGTTGGAGGGCCGCGCGTGTGCGCAAAAGGCGGGTAGCCATTGTCTTGGAACGAGATTCGGGCAGTCTTTTGCGGGTGAAGGGAGGCGAGTTCAAATCGCCCAGTCTCTTGACCTATCCAAGGCTGTGAAAAGAGTGATGACGGTGGTCGAATTGAAGTTTCCCAATAGCTTCACTTCGGGAACGCGGTTTGCTACGGATGAACCCGCGCACCGATGCTAGCAGGGTCCAGCCCGTTCTGGTCCCGCAACGCACGGGCCATTTTACAACGGACCTCTCCGGTGAAAGCTGCCACTCCCGGGGAGGGGTGTGAGATTATTGCCTTCCGAATGAAATGCAACAGAAAGGAAGGCAAAGAAGATGGAATGCTCTTGGCTGGAGGACGGCTGGAGGACTGGTAACCCTCGAAGTCATCCCCAACCCCCGATCTCGACCTGATTAGACAATACGAGGTGTGGTTTTGCCTGAATCATCGGTGACTGCCGACTTCCTTTGTTAGGCGCCGTAATCCATGCCTAGAGTTCCACTCGGTGAGTGGCCTGAGTACGAACGACAGTAGACCACGCAACCAGCATCAGCAGCCAACGTTTCTCCTCGACTTGACAGCTGGCAAGGAGCAGGTTTGCCGTGCATTAGACGGTTACACAGCATGCCGCTGGCTGGCTTGGGCTGTGAAGCGTCCGTGGTCATCACCGGCCCGACTGAGTTGTTGGGAGGCAGCTGAAGCAATCCACCCGGTCTGATCCCGGCGAGAGCAGGCTCGGACATTGGACGCGCTACATTTCATGGCGTTGAACCCCGCTCGGGTTCCGTGATGGTCGAGAGGTGCAACTCACTGCCGTTACCGCGCCCGCCCTGCACCGGCTATTCAATTATCAAGGTGCCAAACTGCCTTCATTTAGTAAGAGGCCAGAGTCAGCAGGTTGCGTCAGGTACACCATTGACCCCCTACATGTTGTCCCCCTCCAGCCGGCTTTCCCCATTCCCTTGACCCCGTCCCCACGCCTTCCTCGTTGGACATGCGCCAAAGTTGGCAGGGCCGGCCCGCCTGTGCAGTCAAGTGTCGGGCTGTCACGACGGTCACCAGTCGAGTCGTGTCGTGGTGAGGTACCAAGAATCCCAGTGCGGGACTTGAAGGATGGCGCTAGCTTCGGGGTTGTCGTATATGCAGAGCCAGCTTGGAGCAAGGCTAAGACGACCGGATCGTCAGGCACGTAACTCTACTCCTGCTACGGCGGCGCACGCATTGTAGCTCGGTAGGTGGTGGCCATCACGGTGGTCGAGTGCCGTCTGTTCTCGGTTTTCGTGCCGCCCCGTTGTTGTTGGGCTTAGGGGTCTTCTGCAAGGGGGTCTTCTGCGCCATCCGGGTGTTCAGACCAACAAGGTCCCTTTCTTGCCTCGAGCAGCCTGGTCGAAACCGCCCATATCGTGGGTACCCGCGCGGAGCCCAATTTTTAAAGGGTGCCATTCGTACAAACGGGTTGCAGAAACCCCTTTTGTCCAGTACGTCTCAGCGACTCGACGTGCTTTGGTCTGGTATTTGGGAGTATCAAGGAAGGGGGTGTTTTTCCTTTGGTGGGGGGGCCGAGAAGTGATGACCCTGTACTGGCCTACCCGCCTCCACTAGTAGCAAAGGGAGGTAGGTATCGAAGGGGATGAAACGTCGTTGTACCTTAAAAGGTTCCTGCCTAAGGCAAGACAGGGTGCGCCAGGCCAGGCCAGCCAGGGTAGTACCGCTTCATGTACATGCCGTCACAATGGAGTCTGATGTGAGCGGCGCCGACACCCCTATTGGCTGCCTGATCTTTGTTCCACCCCAGTCTCCACAATGATCAGGCTGCGTGCACCACCACGCACGACTTGATTGCCTTGCCTGGCGGGCCTGGTCCCTTTTCGCAATCTGTTCTCCACAGACTTCCTCCGGGCGAAGATGAGGGGAGGACACGACGTGCTCCCTGGTGGCCACCCTCTCTCAGCTCCTGTCACCGGTAACCAGCGTTGCTTGTCCCCTCCCCCCATCCCCTTCGCTTCTGTCCTTCTGTACGCCCTCCTCCCTCCCTTGTCTTGAACCAGGATACCTGAGGTGAGGTAAGCAATGATTCCCACCACGCACCACCTTGTCGCGTATCTCCATCTCGTCCGACGCTTGTCACAACACGGTCCACCCCTGTCTGGCGCGTCTATTCGATTCTATTCACTTACCCGACCTAGGCAACCTTAGTTCCTCCCCAGCCTCGGCGCGCGCATTCCTCCGTCCGTCCCAGCCAGCCATCTCCCACCTACCTTGCTTGCGCGACGTCTACCAACTCACCCTCCGACTCCACGTTGCCTTTCGTCCAACGTCAAGAAAAGCGCCCAGTCTTGCAGTGACGCGTTTCTACCGACCACGCGTTTCTCTACCTCTGCAGCCTACTCTAACGTCAGAGAATCAGCTTCGGCATCTAATCCTCGAAACCCAAGACCTCTGCACCCGTCGAAAACTTTTCCCGCCATCCTCACCCGCCGCACCTGCACCTGCATCTGCACCGGCCAGCCCGAACGAGGCTCTCGACACCCATTGACGCTATACAGCCTTTTTCACATTGCTTGCCTTCGAGTAATACACCATGGGTACGTTCCGTTCTGTCCGTTCTGTCTACCTATCCTACCCTACCTACTCTCTCTACTGCTGCTGCTACTGCCGCCTCCGCCCCGTGCCGTCCTTCTGTCATTCTCCCCCAGCCTTGCCGATCCTGCACCATTTCTCCTCGTCCCTGACCGGTCTCATGGCTCTGTTGGACCGCCACAGGCTCCTTCCTGCCCGCCTGCCGTGTCAAACACACCGACGCCCGTATGGCTTGCCTGAATGGCTGGACGGCTGGGACGGCTGAACGTGGTGGTGGCATGGCCTGACTCCCGCACCACCGACTGCAACGGCATGCTGCCTGCCTCACCTGGAACGCGCTGCGCTGCGCTACGGTGCAGGCAGTGTAGCGCCCCTGCTGTGGGCTGCTTGTGCTGATGCTTGGGGTGTGGTGACGCGTTACCTCTCATCGTTGCCGACGCGGAGGTTGCACGCCCTGGCCCCTCACAAACCACCTCACATCTCACATCCTCTTCATCACCCTACCCTGCCTTGCCACAGCCGACATACTCGCCCCAGAGGTCACCCTCACATGTTCCGGGGGCCTTCAATCACAACGTCCTTCTCTTGTCATACCCCAGGGTATGTCTTCCCCGCCTGAGGAGCCTCTGTCTCCCAATCCCTCCTTCCTCGGGGACCCCAACAAGTTTCCACCTGCATACGATTGCATTATCCAACACACGACTGGACCAGATCTGTGGGCAAGGTTGTTAGGACGAGGCTGGCGGCCCTTGCCACTACTGCTGGCTTTTGGTGTTTGCGCTGGCTAGGCTGCGCCAGTGTCGCACCCCCCTTACCTGCATCTCTTTCCGCTCCTGCCCCACATCACAGTCCATCCATCCGTCTGCGCCCCCCTCCCTTTCCCCGGTCTGCACCCCCTCCTCTACCTCTACCTGCCTTGGCCCCAACCGTTGCCGCCATTACTACTACTACATCTTGCCAGCTTGCCTACCCTACCCTACCTTGCCTTTACCTGGCCTCATTTCTTCCGCGACATCGCAGGTCCTCGCTCTCTGCTTCCTTCTGCTCTTTGATCAGCTTCTCCACATATTGTTGCGACGCTCGCATTCTGACCTTCCGTGATCTTACAGCAGACAACAGTGACACATATCGTCCCGTAAGTCTCTCCACCAACGCCCCCATCCTCTCTTCTCTCCCAAAGGTGAAGTGGCATGGGACGGCAATCCCGGTCGGGGCCAAAACCCCGCCGCCGTTCGCTGCGGAATGCGCTCTGATCAAAACTCCCTCCGCTCCCTCGACTCGATTATTCTCAAGGCTGCCCTGGCGCATGGGCGCATGCTGCCTCCCAATCAATTTACGGCGGAGCATCGCACATATTAGAATGCTCTACTAACTGGTCACAGCGAGAGAGGTCCCGATCTCCGCGTCGAGGCCGTTCGCGAAGCCCTGTTCGTTCAACAACCGGAAGGCGCCGCTCTTTCTCACCCCGCAGCCGTTCCCGTAGTAGAGGAGACGATTACCGCGGACGCCGAGACCGCTCCCCCATGTCTGGAACAGGCGCGCCTACCGGAGGATCCACCGGCGGATACGGAGGTCCTCCGCAGCATCGCTCTTACGAAGAACGCGCCGTCGCCCGCGAGCAAATGATGAGCAACATCCGCGACAGCTCTCAGCAGGACCGTCGTGTCTACGTCGGCAACCTGTCATATGATGTCAAATGGCATCATCTCAAGGACTTCATGAGACAGTGTGGGTCACGTCATGGCGTCTGTTGCTGGCGAGCAAGTGGCTGACCGGGGTTTGTGTCTGCAGCTGGAGAGGTTCTCTTTGCCGATGTGCTACTACTTCCTAATGGAATGTCGAAGGTGGGCTTTTACACGTAGTCTATGGCTGGTTTTCCCTTTGTGGTTTCTCCCTCCGGCCTTGATGGAATTGTTGGATTGACGGGTCGGGCGCGTGCCTATGGGTGTTTGTAGGGATGCGGGTAAGTTCTCACCCTCACAGGTCGCCCACGCCGACAGCAGACTGATGACAAAACAACAGAATTGTGGAATACGCGACACGGGAACAAGCCCAGAACGCTGTGGCGTCCCTCAGCAACCAAAACCTCATGGGCCGACTCGTTTACGTGCGCGAGGTATGTTCATGCCCTGCGACATCACTTGGTTGTGACGTGAGACTGACTGACCCGGCTTCGACAGGACCGCGAGGCGGAGCCCCGGTTCATCGGCGCTACTGCAACTCGTGGTGGCTACGGGGGCCCCGGTGGACCCGGCGCCGGGATGAACCCGGGCGGCTTTGGTGGACCCGGCGGCTTCAATGCTGGCGGCGGCGGAGGCGGCCGCCAGATCTTCATCGCCAATGTATGTGCATAACCCTTGTGACGCCCAGGCTGCTGGCGAACGTTTATTGACCTGACCAACGTAGCTGCCCTACACTGTCGGATGGCAGGATCTCAAGGACTTGTTCCGACAAGCCGGTAAGTGCAGGGACATGTCTGTTTCGTCCCGTTGGTTCCGAACAGGCACTTACATCGTTTCCCAAACTAGCTCGCAACGGCGCCGTCATTCGCGCAGATGTCCACGTGGGCCCTGACGGACGCCCCAAGGGCTCCGGCATTGTCATGTTCGAGAGCCCGGACGATGCTCGTAATGCCATTCAGCAATTCAACGGATACGATTGGCAAGGCCGCATGCTTGAAGTCCGCGAAGACCGTTATGCTGGAGCCGGCGGGCCCATGGGCTTCGGTGGTCGCGGAGGCTTTGGAGGCGGCATGCGCGGAGGCTTCGGTGGAGGTTTCGGCGGTCGCGGTGGCTTCGGCGGCCCCCGCGGCGGCTTTGGTGGAGGCGGCTTCGGCGGCCGCGGCGGCTTCGGCGGCGGCTTCGACGCCGGGGGTGCCCCAGGAGGCGGCCCTGGCGCAAACCCTGGCGCGTCTATCCCCCCGAACCCATTCACCGACTACGCCACAGCCGGCACCGACAAGAGCGAGATCATCTACGTGCGAAACGTGAGTATCCCGACGATCACATCAGCCGCAACTGCCTCCAAAATTACTGACCACATCTGCAGCTTCCGTGGTCAACCAGTAACGAGGACCTCGTTGAGCTTTTTACCACGATTGGCAAAGTCGAGAAGGCTGAGATCCAATACGAGCCGAGCGGTCGGTCCCGCGGCACTGGTGTTGTGCAATTTGACAATGCCGATACGGCCGACACGGCCATTCAAAAGTTCCAAGGATATCAGTATGGCGGGCGCCCTCTTGGCCTGAGCTTCGTCAGATACCTTAACGCCCCTGGTGGCGGTGGTGATAGCATGGAGACTGATGCTCACGGTGGTCTGACGCAAGACCAGATCATGTGAGGGACTCGCTGCCTGTTTGTGCAACAGCGTTGATGCGTTTGACGAGCGTCTCGATGGCCCTTGCGACAGAGCTAATTTTCCTTGCTTCTTCGTGTCTACGCCTCCTCCTCCAACGATCCTTCACTCCTGCCTGCCTCATCACGGCATGGTCGGACCATGTCCAAACACGCACCTCCGCGTGGTTCGACCTGAGGTTCAAGTCCTAATGGAATAGTATGGCACAGATTCCCCACCAGTTTGGCATGGTCTTCGTCAGCAGCACAGCAACCTCCATTCAATACGGCCCGGGCGCAGTTTTGTTTGATTTGTCTGATCGCAAGGCATGGAGTGAGACTGGTGGAAAAGGCGGTGGGGAGAGTTAATTTCAGATTGTACGTCGAATAGCAGTTCAACTTTGATTCGGGAGGTTGCAGGACATGGCGATCTTGGAAGGTCTGGACGGTGCCATGACGACTTGGTAAGGTGACTGGAAAGACGGCCGCGGTTCTTAACTCGGCGCGACTTGGTTCTGGCGGGTGATCATATCGCTGGCGAGATGCACATGTTGATAACGACTTTATGACGTGACGTGTGTTCCTGCCTGCACTGCTGGGCAGCTAACTGGTCAACTCTCATGCATGACCTTGATGCGGCTCAATGAGTCTGGGCGCGTTGTGCCGGGCGACCGTCGGCGTCGATACAAGTGACTGTGAGTAACGTAATATTCTCCCGCCATTGGGGGTCAATCGTAGTAGTGATACTTCGCTTCTAGCATAGCTACAACATGAAAAAGGATTCCTTCGTGTGAGCTACTTTCGGTAGGACCATGAGACGCGTGCTATGGCCGCGAACTTGTCATCAGTTCCCTCGTTCTTGTACACTTTGCGGACCAGCACGGACTGAAATCAGCATGGACTGCCTGACAGCGTGACTTGCTCGACTCAACTACGATCGCGGCGGAGTCAACCTCGGCAGGTAGGGGGCCAGGCTCTCTGAATGGAGTCACCACACGTCACACAGCGTTTCAGCGATTAGCCTGTGACAGCCTCACAGGAAAGCTTTGAGTTGTGTGCCGCATCATGCCGCCCTGGCTAAATAAATGGTCTTCGGAATGTTGCAACGACCACGGCCTAGATGTCATCTGAGAGAAGCAGCACTACCTCGGTCAGCCCCGAAGAGAAGAAAGACTGGAATGGTACAGAGAACACGGGGTCATCACGGTAGCCATGTGCCAAGTGCATTCATACAGATGTCCGATTTGTACGCTCAGATGGCAGGAACACAAGAAGTTGGCAAGCTGTGAGGAGAGCGAGCCCAGCGCAAGATGTCCTGAAAGCCTTTGCATGTACGCAGGTAGTCCGCAAAGGCCAGTAAGGAGGGAGTGCAATGCATGTGCTGGGATAAAAGAGCTACTCGAGGAGTATGAGGAAAATGTGGCAGTTCAGCTGGCATCGAAGTTGAACTGAAGGGTTGTGGCGAGACGTGGGCGCGCCAGCGTATTCGCAGTCGGCCTGAGGGAGCTAACATGTTCCCTTCAATACGCTGTCGACTTGGCTGCTCCTGCCACACTCGCAAAATCCCAGCCCTCAAGGAGATCAACGAGTGCAATAATGAGCTGGGGAGTGTGTTCAGAATGGGTATCCTCGCGATTTCGTGGGCATGGGCATGTGGACTACGTAGCCAACCCGATATCTATGTAACTCATAGCTTGCCCTGCCTCTGCCTGAAACTCCGACGTGAAGACGGCGCCAGTTCAGGACGCTGCGGGAGCGCCAACCTTTCTCTTCTTCGCCTTGGCCTTTTTCTTGCTCTTGTCCCGTGGTTTCAACGCTGCCATGCCCGTCTTGCACACATCGGCATAACGCGCGAAGAAGTCGTCCATCGCTTCTGGCTCAACTATTGTGGAAAGCTTGACCTTATCAGTCTTACTTCTGCTGGACTTGGCGTTCGTGGCTCTGACGATGATCGGTAGGGGTTTCGAGGGATGTGTATCCGGGAATGGTTCCTCTTCTGATGGTGCGGCAATGGCATCCTGGCCGTAGGACACTGTGATAGTTCAGCAGCCGTTCGTTTGCGTGCGCGCATGGTCCTCCAGCCCACAGGAGAAGGAATGACGTACGTCTCTTCTGCACGAGATAGATGGCACCGTGGTCTTTGCCTTTGCGGTGGCTGAACAGCTCGGTGAGCCCGACGAAGAACTGTGCGAAAGCGGGGTCAGAATGCGTATGGATCAGAAAGAGTTCGCTTACCTCGTCGTTGCTCAAGTGCGACGCCATGATAATTGAAAGCTTGACGTAGGAGGCACGTGGGGTCCGAAGATGATCTGTCTGATAGACGGGAAGTCTCACGATTGGCATGAAGCCTTGGACCCCGCGATGCCGATGCCGTACACTGTGGGCCTCCCTTCCCTACGGCGGGATAGAGACGCCAAAGGCTCTCACTTCATATCGGACCCACATGTATGGAGGGGAGGACCCGCTAAAAAGTTCGAGAGAGAAGACGAACATCGGGGCTTTCATTTTGGCGTTCGGCGACGAAGAAGAGAGCATCGTGCGAATTCGACCACTAGTTGTTCGTGTTGACACGCGCGAGACTGAAATGCCACCAAAAAAGCTCGCCCTCCCGGGCAACCTCCTCAAGGAGATCGGTGTCTCTGGAGAGTCACAAGGTGCGCCGCGCGACAACAGTCGCTGGAAAAGCCAGGGCCAGAACCGACGCGACCGGCGCAAAGCTGAGAGGTCACAGAAACGGCAAGGACCTACAGCGCCCCGAAGACCTCCTATCAGAGCTGCACCCGCAAAGCAAAGCCACGAAAACCCCGATGACTCTGAGGACGACTCGGATACCGCCGGAGGCGCGATGCCGACGGGACGAAGCGAAGACGCAATTCCGACCCGGAACGCTACTGAATCGAGTCTGCGGAAACGCAAGAGGGGGGGCGCAGACCTTGAAGAAGCCTCGCCAGACAAGAAGACAAAAAAGACGACACGTAAGGTGCAAGAGAAGTTCGCTCAAGACGACGCGGAGATCGAGGACCTCGAGCGCAAACTAGGCATCAAGAAGGGTCGCAAGGGACTGCCCAAGGCTTTTCAGGAGGACGGGCTTGATGGCCTTCTCGGCTACGACAATGATGCGGAAGACGACAGCGAACGGGACGACAGAACAAGAGCTAAGCGAGAGGCAGACGAATGGTTGGCAAAGAAGCGCAGGAAAGCGGCAAAGAAAGGCCCGGTTGCGGAAAGCGAGGAGGAACTCGATGAAAACGATCCGGACTTGAGCGATGGCCTCTCGGGCTTGCTGGATGATGACGATGACGACGACGACGACGACGACGCCAGTTCCCTCGGTGACCTCGGTAGCGAGGACGAGGACGAGGACGAGGACGAGGATGAAGGGTCGTTCGGCGGGTTTGATTCCGACTCTGAGAGCTTAACACAAAGCAAGCCCAGAGTACGAGAGAATCCTTACATCGCGCCTCCAACCACTAGTACTGGGGGTGAGAGTGCGGCCAAGTACATACCACCCTCCCTCCGCAAGGCTCTCGGCAAGGACGCAGATCTCGAGGCTCAGATCCGGAGAAAGACACAGGGACCCGTCAATCGTGTCACGGAGGCGAACCTCGTCTCTATTGTCGGCGAGATAGAGAAGATCTACAGAGAACATCCCCGTGGTCTGGTCACAGATATCCTCTCGGACCTGTTGATGGCGCAGATTTGCGACCCGACGAGCAAACCCGACACGCTTCTCGTTCTTTCTGCTGGCTTCATCGCGGCTTTGTACAAGGTCATAGGCGTCGACTTCGCCGCCCATTTCGTCACCGCCGTGGTCGAAAGGTTCCAGACAGAGCACGACGCGGCAGAGAAGATGGCTGCAGAACAGCGCACACCCACCAAGGAGACGTCAAACTTGATCACAGTCCTGGCTGAAATGTACGAGTT
The DNA here is from genome assembly GCA_002851775.1 of Verticillium isaacii. Classification (NCBI taxonomy): domain Eukaryota; kingdom Fungi; phylum Ascomycota; class Sordariomycetes; order Glomerellales; family Plectosphaerellaceae; genus Verticillium; species Verticillium isaacii. Next base: position 737,037 of record NMXN01000010.1, on the reverse strand, counting down.
CAAGGTCGTGTCCGGCAAACTGCTGTTTGACTACATCAAGCTTCTTCTCCAGGACTTGTCTGAGCTGAACGCCGAGATTCTACTCCGAATCGTTCGCCTGGCGGGATCGCAGCTTCGGAAGGATGACCCTCTCGCCCTGAAGGACATTGTCAGCCTCATCCGGCCCGCTGTGGCCAAGATCGGCGAGGCCAATCTTTCCGTCCGAACCAAGTTTATGATCGAGACAATCAGTGATCTGAAGAACAACAAGCTCAAGACTGGCGCGCAGGACTTAGCTGTCCTCCACGAGCATGTGACGCGGATGAAGAAGCACCTGGGGACTATGGACACATCGAAGCTCAAGGCCACAGAGCCACTGCGCATGGGCCTCGAAGACATCCAGTCTGCAGACAAGTCAGGCAAATGGTGGCTGGTCGGTGCGAAATGGGCAGGGCAGGCAGGCGACAACAAAAGGACGGAGCCAAGTGTCTCCAGTGGCGCCGCCGCCGTCAACACGACGGACAACGACATCGCCATGGACGATGGCTTGGACATGCCAAACTATGCCGAGCTCGCGCGCGAGCAGGGAATGAACACGGACGTGCGCCGGGCCATCTTCATTGCCCTCGTCGCGGCTGCAGATTTCAACGATGCTTACCTGCGCATATTGAAGCTGCGGCTTAACAAATACAACCGACGGGAAATTCCCAACGTCCTGGTCCAGTGTGCGGCAGCCCAACAGCACTACAATCCTTACTACACGCTCGTCGCCAGTAAGTTTTGTGGCGACTCGAGGATCAAGTACGCATTCCAGGATACCCTGTGGACTTTCTTTCGCCGACTCGGGGAGCCCCTATTCGGAGAGGAACCTGAAGAGGAGGACGAGGAGATGACGGACAATCGACGACTCATCAACACGGCCAAGATGTTTGGCAATCTCGTCATGGACTCCTCAGTCTCGCTGGCTGTACTAAAACCCCTCAACATGGCCTACATCAAGGAAACGACAGCGTTGTTCGTGGAGGTGATGCTCATCACTGTCCTTCAGGGGTGCGTGAAGAAGGACCCGAAGAACGTAGAGGCAAGCCTCGGTAAGATATTCGCCAATGGGGTGGCGCCGGAGTTTGCGCGGAGTCTACGATACTTTCTTCGCAAGAAAGTCCGCAAGACAGATCTGGTCGAAGGGAAGAAGGAGACAGTCAAGGTCAGGGAGGCCTGTAGAAAGGCTGAGGAGATGCTGGAGCAACTGGAATTAAGGGCGGAGGAATAGATTGCCAGTCAGCATGTGGCCACCATCTAATGACCAAGCATGCCATCAAACCAAGTCACCTGCCCGGTCAACGTGCACACTGCGATTTCCGTTTGTCTGGTGGCAAGGAGTCGTGCACCTGTGTGTGTAATCGATTGTGGATTATGCATCATCACCAGGCACTAATTGTCGAGTCACCGAGTGCAGGCGGGTTTCACGGTGGCATGGACGGGTAGAGTCGGGTCGGTTATCCCAGCCTTGAACCCCCCCTCCTCAATTGCCTCCCAACGGTTTGCCCAAGGCGAGTTTCATTGGACGGAATAAAAATTGCAGCCGCAATCCCGGCCCAATGGTGACTGCCCAAGAGACGTTTTTGCGGGCCCCGGTAGCGAGCAGGACATCTACTGGACCCAGTGTCCGACCTCGACATCCTGTCCTGCCTCGTGGAGAGCTTGTCCAACAATCATAGTTTAAGACTCCTCATCCTCATCCCCTTCTTGCCCATCCGACGTCACGATCGGTACACCAGACAAGATGCTTTCCCGTCGCCTGATACCGCGCTCCGCCGTGAGGTCGGCTTTCAAGCAGTCTTCGTATGTCCAGAGCCCTCAATCCCTTCTCTTCTTCCGCCCGCGCCCCCCTTGTGTGGAAGGGTCTTGGTTCGCCCAGCTTGCCACCGTCACCATCCGCAAATCGCTCGCGCGCTCTCGTTGCTAACCATATGGCAGTCTGCCCGCCGTTACCGCTTCCTCGCAGCTGTCGAGATGGAGTCGCACATATGCTTCGGCCTCTGGTTCGTTATCCCTCACTACATGATGTCCTGAACGAATCCTTGTTTTGGCTCGCGGTGCTGATAGTATTTCCACAGAGGAGAAGGACCTTGTCATTATTGGTGGTGGTGTCGCGGGTTACGTCGCCGCCATCAAGGCTGGACAGGAGGGCATGAAGGTAATGCTCGGCATCGCATTCTTTTTTTTACAAAGTCCGTCCACGGGTACTAACAAATTCGCTTTCAGGTTACCTGTATCGAGAAGCGCGGCACGCTCGGCGGTACCTGCCTCAACGTTGGCTGCATCCCCTCCAAGGCACTTCTCAACAACTCCCACATCTACCACACGATCAAGCATGACACAAAGAACCGCGGCATCGATGTTAGCGACGTCAGCATCAACCTTGAGCAGTTCATGAAGGCGAAAGACACCGCCGTCTCGGGCCTGACCAAGGGTGTCGAGTTCCTCCTCAAGAAGAACGGTGTCGAGTACATCAAGGGCGCGGGCTCTTTCATCAACGAGCACGAGATCAAGGTCGACCTCAACGAGGGTGGCGAGACCACTGTGAAGGGCAAGAACATCCTGATCGCGACTGGTTCTGAGGCCACTCCGTTCCCTGGCCTTGAAATCGATGAGAAGCGTGTTGTTACCAGCACCGGTGCTCTTGCGCTCGACAAGATCCCCGAGTCTCTGGTTGTTGTCGGAGGTGGCATTATCGGCCTGGAGATGGGTTCCGTCTGGTCGAGGCTAGGAACCAAGGTTACCGTCGTTGAGTTTCTCAACCAGATCGGTGGCCCTGGCATGGATACCGAAATCTCCAAGTCCACGCAGAAGATCCTGAAGAAGCAGGGCATCAACTTCAAGCTTGGCACCAAGGTCATCAGCGGCGACACCACTGGCGACAAGGTCAAGCTTGAGGTTGATTCTGCTAAGGGCGGCAAGCCCGAGAGCGTGAGCAACTAGCCACCCTGAGTGCATTTTCTCGTTGACTTGCTAACTCATGGTGTTTGCAGATCGAAGCCGACGTCGTCCTGGTTGCCATTGGTCGTAAGCCCTACACCGGTGGTCTCGGCCTCGAGAACATCGGCATGGAGCTGGATGACCGCGGCCGCGTCATCATCGACTCAGAGTACCGCACCAAGATCCCTCACATTCGCTGCGTTGGCGATGTCACCTTCGGCCCCATGCTCGCGCACAAGGCTGAGGAGGAGGCTGTCGCCGTCGTCGAGTACATCAAGAAGGGCCACGGTCACGTCAACTACGGCTGCATCCCCTCCGTCATGTACACCCACCCCGAAGTCGCTTGGGTTGGCCAGAGCGAGCAGGATCTGAAGTCTCAGAACATCCCCTACCGCGTCGGTACTTTCCCGTTCAGCGCCAACTCGCGTGCGAAGACCAACCTCGACACGGAGGGCATGGTCAAGATGCTGGCGGACCCGGAAACGGATCGTCTCCTGGGCGTCCACATTGTTGGGCCCAACGCTGGTGAGATGATCGCCGAGGCCACTCTGGCTCTCGAGTACGGTGCGTCGAGCGAGGACATCGCGCGTACGTGCCACGCTCACCCTACCCTGGCTGAGGCCTTCAAGGAGGCTGCCATGGCCACCCACTCCCTGCCTATCCACATGTAAAAGTAACCAGTGGCTGGGCTGTCGAGACTCGAGGGGCTCGGGGAAGGCAATGCAAAACAAGAAAGTGTAACGCTTCAGGTGGGGGGGGGGGGGGGGGGGGGGAGGAAAAGGAAGGGGGGGGAGGAGGTGGGGGGGGGG